>JASDQU010685511.1:0-13024 GCA_032191745.1 Picea mariana | reverse complement strand
TTCCTGAAATGAAGACCAAAGAGACCTAGACACGAACCAAGAATAACCTCCTAGATAAATGCACACTACTCTCTTGTACTGATGTTCAAATGAGTGATCTCAATATGACTCGATATAACCTCTATTTATACTCTAAAATACCTAAAGGACATGACTTATCAATAAACCCTTTCACAATGACTTAATAATAAACCCTTTCACAATGACTTATCAAGTCAACCTTCTTGAGGTTATGAACAATACAATTACACTTACGAATAACGTCCGAAATTACATAAAATATCAGCACGCCCACCATTACCCTAATATCTCCTTGAGATAATTTTTCTGTCATATCTCCCCACAACCCACCCTCATATCTCCCCAAAGTAAGTTTTCCCTAATATATCCCTCCACCCCCACCCTCATATATGAGGGTGGGGGTGGGAGGGGATATCATGGAAAACTCAATATATGAGTGGGTGGGAGGAGATAGTAGGGAAAACATATAAAGTTTACCCTCAAATATGCCACTTCCACCCCCACCCTCATATATGAGATGAGGGTGGGAGGTGGGTCTGGGGAGATATTAGGGAAAAGTTAATGGAGGTAGGGGGATATTACCCTCATATATCCTCCTACCCCTTGTTAGGGCATATTTTCCATCTCCTTAGCATTAATATCTCACCTAGGTACTTTAGATCTTGGTCTCATGATTGTAATGGTCTAATTTTGACTAATTTTAACCAAGTAAGCCATAGGAGCACTCCATCCCTATATTTAAGGGGAAATATGGTGTTATTAGCCAGTGAAAATGCACTTCCCACCTTTTTCCTTGATTTTAGGATCTTATTCCATGTTTTTAGGATTTTGTTTACTATGTTTGAGTTACTAAAGTGATTCAAGGAACCTTATCCCATGAATCAAGGAAGGGGATCACTTTACTTTGATTTTTCTATATTTTTTTCTAGATTAGATTCCATTTTAGGAAATTGAGCCACCACATGTCATCTTGGGGTAGTTATGAGATAGTTAAATCATACTTGAGATATTGCATGGATAATCATGGAATTTAATCTCCGAGTTAAGCAAAAATAGGTTAATTCATCACTCATACAATTCAAATTGTCCCCTTTATAATTTGAATTTCTTTATGTACTGATATTTTTCATTCAGTTTGCAATTAATGAGAATTAATGAGAATTGAGTTTTTAATCATTACATTTCTATATATCTTTGATCGCTTGCATATGATCATCAAATTTTACATGGTATCAGAGCTAGCTGGAATCTAGGAGGTAGGGGGCTATTACCCTGATATCTCCTCCTACCCATTGTTAGGGAATATTTTCCATATCCTTAGCATTAATCTCTCATCTAGGTACTTTAGATCTTGGTCTCATGATTTTAATGGTCCAATTTTGACTAATTTTAACCAAGTAAGCCATAGGAGCACTCAATCCCTAGATTTAAGGGGGAATATGGTATTATTAGCCAGTGAAAGCGCACTTCCCACTGTTTTCCTTGATTTTAGGATCTTATTCCCTATTTTAAGGATTTTTTTTACTATGTTTGAGTTACTAAAGTGATTCAAGGAACCTTATCCCATGAATCAAGGAAGGGGAGCACTTTACTTTGATTTTTCTATATTTTTTTCTAGATTAGATTCCTTTTTAGGAAATTGAGCCACCACTTGTCATCTTGGGGTAGTTATGAGCTAGTTAAATCATACTTGAGATATTTCATGGATAATCATGGAATTTAATCTCTGAGTTAAGCAAAAACAGGCTAATTCATCACTCATACAATTCAAATTGTCCCCTTTATAATTTGAATTGCTTTATGTACTCATGTTTTTCATTCAGTTTGTAATTAACGAGAATGAACGAGAATTGAGTTGTTGAATCCAATTTTTTTCTCTTCTCACTCTCTCCTTTATTTATCTCTTATAACATTACTAAGAGTGTTTTTAATAATTACATTTCTACATATATTTGATCTCTTGCATGTGATCATCAAATTTTACATGGTATCAGAGCTAGCTGGAATTCGGGAGGAGCATACTTTTTGGCAAGAAGAAGACACATCAAGAGAAAATACAAAAGATAATATGGATCATACCTAGAATTTTATTCTTACTCCATTCAACTACAATGAGTGGAATTCTAAGAAAATCATTCTCTTGAGTAAGTGTCTTTATAGTATTACTATAGGACATGACACTAAACCAAATTCTACAGTGGATAAATCAAAATACTTTAACAAGATGGATGAGGCCTTTGGGTAGTTGTTCTTTTAAATGTCTTCAGTTATTCATTTTCATATTTCATATTTTAAAACATTTAATGAAGTATGGAACACCCTAGAGGGTCTTTTTGGGAAGCATGATATGTCGCGGGGACACCAATTGGAGAACAAGGTCATTGTTGTGAGCACAGGTAACTTCAACACTATTCTTGACGTTTTCACTAAGATTAAATCCTTTTTATTTTAGCTCAAGATATGTAATATTGAGAATAAAAAGGAGCAACTTATACTCTCTATTCTCTCAAAATCGGGTCCACAATACTCAATGCTTCTATGTTCCTTCTATGCTACAAAACTAGTTATGAGAGTCACATGGAAGATGCCATCCTTGGATGTTTTTGCTATCATAATCACTCAAGAATAGTATAATACATTTTATACCGGTTCCCTCAAGTCATCAAAGGACCATTCCCTTTCAACAAATAAGGGAGCTAAGATAGGTAACAAGACAAACAAGAAAAAGAAAGACCCATAATGGGCAAACGATCCAAATCCTAAATCCAATGAGGTTACCTCCAACCCAAAAAGGGGGGAAGGGGGAAGAAGAGGGGAATTTTTTTTTGTAGCTACTGTAATATAGGTTTTCATCTCAATAATTCATGCATGAGGAATATAATTTATTAGATGGAATAAATTCTTCAACAAAACAATCTAGCAGTGCCATAAAATGCTAGGAAAAATGATGTTGAAAATCATCCTAATGATCTAGGTATTCGAACATAATGTCATCATTTGGTTGTTGATTCTTCATAATAAGCCACATATATTCTTGATTTAGGTTCCTCTAATCCTATGGAAACATCATGAGATTCCTTCACTTCTTTTGAGCCTTAAACTAGTCCTCCCATTATAATGGGAGGTAACACACTTGATTTGGTATGTGGGAAATTTGGTAGGATTGATATAGATGGCAAGTGTTTTCAAAATGTGTTGCATGTACCCTTGTTGCACACACGTATTTTTTCTTCCATATATCATATCATAGAGTTAGGTATTAGAAAGCAAGTGGTTTTCACTCCAGATTCAATAGTGATTTCAGAGATCTCCGACGGGTCATAGGTTGTTGTCGATATAGCATATCATCAATCCAGGTTATATATTTTTCCCATTTCATTCCCAAGTCCTCTTCTAGTTTATGTAACATCCAGTTCCACTGATCACGTTTTCATAACACTGTTTATTATTTTTGGACACTTGCATGCAAGTGACCTGGTTAAAAACATGGTACTTTATGATTACTAACATGGTACTTTATGATTACTGTTTTTGTTATGAATTTTTGTTATGTTTGAATATTAAAAATTGATTATAATTAATGTATAACATTGACATGTATTATGATGATGTTTCCTGAGTGTGAAGGAAACATGACATGATGAGGATGTTGATGGAATCGACACACTTCCTTGGACTCTGGATTGAGTCAGGGAGTGAACTATTGACTTTGTTTTTGAGTACTATTTTGATTATGTATGTATTATGATGATTACAATTATGGATTTCATGTATAGAGATATTAATATTATATTTGTCAATGGATGTAGGCATGGTGATGCTTGCTGATATGACTCACGTATGGATTAAATGGGTCATACACAAATATTATATGGATGAGGGAGAGGTTTGGCAACATCCCTGTCACAACCCACTAGCACTCCCACCATGAACTGAACTAAATATTAACGACTACCTTGTTTCGAGAGGTTCATGATGTTGTTGTCAGAAATTTGGCATAGGTTTATGGATAGTTGGTTGTCATTGATGTCAACTATTGGAGAGTGATATTGTAGATTTATGTCAACCCTTAGTGATTGATGTCAACCCTTGGAGAAAGTCCGTTAGCGAATTCCGGTAGCACAAAGGTTTGGGTAATGGAACCAAGGTTGCTTAATGTATACTGGTATGAGTTTTAATATATTTTAAGGTAAGACTATTCTATATGGATATTACATGTCATTCCATTTCCGGTGGTATGTGGAACGTCACATAACTCCTCACGGTTAGAGTTATGGCCATCAGAAGTTGGAGAACCCAGGTTTGGGTAATGGACCCAAATTTGTTTGATGGATAATGGTATGATTTTTGATATATTTGAAGGCACGACCATTCTATATGGATAGTACATGTCATTCCATTTTCATTGGTATGTGGAACGTCACATAACTCCTCACGGTTTGAGATTTATGGCCTTACGAAGCTGGAGGACCCTCATATGTTGGCTTGAAGCCCCCAAAGGTCAAAGAAGTCAAAGATCTTGCAAAGAAGAAATTATTATTTAAATGATAAATTAAAGTGACAAAGTCAAGAAGGATTATTTAAATAATAAAGTGAAGTGACAAAATCAAAGAAGATTATTTAAATGATAAAGTGAGGTGACAAAGTCAATGATGAATATTTAAATGATAAAGTAATGGAGAACTTTGTAATTATGGAAAGTGGTCAACCCTAAAAATGAGGAAAATAGGTTAAGTGACCTATAAATGGGTTAAATGACTTAGAAATGGGTTAAGTGACCTAGAATATGCTTCTAAGGAAGATATTTGGAGAGTATAAATAAGAGGCAAGGCTCTCTCATTTCATATCACACTTGAGCATATTGAATATCTATAGGTGACTGAGGTAACCAAAGGATATCTAAGCCGAATTTCAGAGGGAAGGTGAAGAAAAGAAGGCCGGAATTCAAGGGAGGAAAAATTCTTTTGATGATGCTTTCTAAGGTATGTTATTTACAGGTCATCTCACCATTTTCGCATTAATTTTTTTTATAGAATGATTCAGACTCTGAAATTGATAGGCCATTGAGGAAACATATCCAAGTATTTGTGGTAAAAATTTAAGCTTGTGAGTCATTGTATTTTTGGAGTTACACTCCATGGAAAATAGGGTCTGTGGCTATTACTGAACTAGTCTAAAACAAGTGTTTCGGGTAAAAACATCATAACTTCATAAAAGATCCAAATTCAATAAGAAAAAATGTGTTGGTTATAGTAAAGTATGTACTTTTTTGTATAACATTTTTATATCCATTCAACAAATATTCTGTGCGGGGCATGCTATACAAGGTCCCTCTCTAGAATAATCCATAATTCAGCAAGGTATGCCATTTTTGCTATAACTCCTTTTCTGAGAGACTCAAGTAGTGACACCTGGAGGAATTGCATAAAACAAACTGAAGAACATTGTGTACTATTTTCATATCTTTATTCATTATAGGTACATAGTTATGATTATTTCAAGTTAGGGTTGTTGACTAATCCCAAACTAGTCATGTGAGACTAAAAAAAAGTTTGATGAAAATGCTAGTCTCTTGTTGTGAAAGTTAAGGAATGTTTGTAGGTATGTGATGATATACACTAGGTCTATTACAGAGTTACAAATCATATTTGGATGATGAAATTGATAAGGGATTTTGGTTAAGGTACATGTTGGGTACATGGTTGAGATAAGTAGTTGATGAGTATGCACATACATGAGGTATATAGTTGATGATGTTGGTACATCTTGATGAGTCATAGTAGATGAGTAGTTGATACATGATTGGTACATACTTGATACATGGTTGGAGACACCTAGTAGTATTGTTGACACATGGTTTATGAATGATGTAGCATACTTGTATTGGTATACTATTAAAAGCACATATTGATTTTGGTTATGATTATGAGTTGTTGGGTTATGGTTGGTTGATGCACATCTTTGAGAGCTGTCTTGGTGATTGATATTGGTGAGTAGATCTGATTTGGTTGATAATATTGATGAGATAGGTTGTTTGGAAAAGTTGTTGTGACAGGTTATTTGTATAGGTTTGGTGCACGGTTGATGCACTTGTTCATGGTATAGGTTTTGTACAGGTTTGGTGCATGGTTGATGCACTTGTTCATGGTACATGTTTTGTATAGGTTGGTGCATGGTTGATGCACTTTTTTATGGTACAGGTTGATTATAGGTTGAGGTACAAGTTGGTGCATGGTTGATGCACTTGTTTATGGTACATGATGATTATAGGTTGATTGATACATATTACAGTAGTATATGTCACAGTGATAGTGTGAAAATGGTTCCATCATTTTACTTATACCTTAAGGCGGTTGAACGGGGAAAGGACAGGTGGTTGTAGCCACCTTCCGGTATTAGCTGGAGAACATAGGGGGTTGTATCCTCCTTTTGGTTGTAGCCAGCGAATTGAGGATTTGGAGCTTCCATGAGGTTGTAGCATGAGAAACTAGGGGGTTGGAGCCTCCTTCCAGTTGCAGCTGGAATAAAAAGGAAGTTTGTGCTTCCAATGAATGCAATTCTTCAAGAGATATAAGAAAAATCATTTTGTGGTTTTCTCTCGCTTTGGGTTTACACGTAAAACATTGGTGTACTGTGTATGTGTATGATTGTTCATTTGTTCATTGCTTATTTACTATGCAGTTATTGGATGATAATGCTACATTGATATAACACTTGGATTATATGGTTAAAAATGATTAAATTTCTCTATTATTGATTCACCCCCCCTCTCAGTAATCCAACAATTGGTATCAAAGCTGGTTCCTTTAGGAAACAATTTAACCACTGGAAGTAGATCATGGATTATTCTGAGAATGGAGTACCAATGTTTAATGGTCAGAATGGTTTTAAGTATGAGATGTGGAGAATAAGGACGAAAGTATTTTTATAGGCACATGGACATTATATTTGGTTATCATTTGTTATAGGATATGATAGTTTAAAAAGGGAAAAGACTGCAGCCAAGAAGGAATTGAGGAAGAATAAAAAAATAGCAATGGATTTAATCTCGGAAGGATTACCTAATCCGATAAGAGAAAAGGTTGGTAAATGTTCATCAACAAAAGAACTTTGGTATAAGTTACATGACATATATTCTTCACCCATCACAAATTCAAAAAATGTCAAAGAAGATGCAGATACAAATCAAGAAGAATTATGTTCACCATGTCAAGCAGGTTCAGAAGATGAAGAGTACATAATCACTAGAGGTATGTTGTTTTGTTTTAATTGTAAAAAACGTGGACATCTTGAAATAGAATTCCATGAAGGAAATGAGACAGAAAAACTAATTGAAAAAGAAGACAATTATGAAGAAGAATTGATTAGTGCTTTAAATGAACTAAGAGAAGAAAACAATTCACTCAAGAAAGAATTGATGAAACAAAAGGAAAGTGCTCACATTTTTGAAGAAACCCAACAAGTCATCGAGAACTTAAGAACTCAACTAGAAGAAGTCAGAAAGATCGAAGAAAATCTTGAATATCAAAAGCAGTGTTTGGAAACCAACATAGCAGCACAAAAGGAAGAAGCAGAAATGAGAGAGAAGATATTGACATATCATCTTAAGGAAATAACTAACGATCTAAACCAACTTGAGGCAGAGTTTGGTCAAGAAGAGAAAGGACTTGAAGAAAAAATAATCACATTAAAAATTCAGCTTGAATAAGTGAAAAGAACAAAAGAAGTCATGAAGTCTCAGATAATGAAGAAAGAAGAAGAGGTTGAGAAGCTTGAAGAAGAAGTTGTCACATTGAGAAGTAAAATCATTAAGCTCAACAAGAACATTGAAGAGACAAAAACATCCACATCAGTTATAGAAAATGAAGAGAAGCACTCTAGGTTGCTAAAAAAGAAGAATGAAGAAACTAGAAAGAATTATACAGAAGTACTCAAAGGAAGGAATCATGGTCAACCAAAATCTAAGAAAACTATTGAAGATACATCTTCAAGAAGACCTTCCATGTTCAAGCCACAAAGAAGCTTCAATCATGATCATGATCAGTCAAGGAAAAAATTTAGAAGGACTACGCCACAAATAGGTATGCAAATTTATTTTATGATCATTGTTTTTTTGTACTAACTTTGGACATAAGGTTTCATATTGCAGGGATTATAAAAAAAATGTTCAAGAAAGAAGTTCCTATGTGGTCGCACACAACATTGAGTGTTACAAATGTCATAACTATGGACACATAGCCAATGATTGTAGAAACATGATCGATACTTCCATGAAATAGAATACTGATATCAAATATAAGAAAGTATGTATAAGAAAACAAGAAGAACATGTGAACAAAGACTAGGTACCAGAGATCGCAAGATTGGCAATAAAACAAGATGAAGAAAATTCTACAGAGAAAAAGAAAGATGTCAGATACAGAAAGGTTTGGAAAATAAATGAAAGAAAGGAATGACAGGTAAATAAGGAAAATGCTCAAGAGATTGTAATTTCAGGCATTGTAGTGAAAGATGAATCCACAAACATAAAGAAAGAAGTCAGAGCTCAGAGAGATAGTGAATCTACCAATGAAGATGATGATGAATACACATAAGAGAAGGAATTGTTCTAAGCCATCCGGCTTAGAGACTCCCCAGTAATATGAATATTATATAGGGGGAGTCTATGCGATAACTATGATAGACCAAAGAACCATCCTTCGAACAACTTGTAGAGTTTGAGAATACAAATTCAGAGCAATTAATTAACAAAAGTACAGTTTGATAGATCAAACAAGACTTCATGATAATGTAGTGATAAATGGGTCAACATTATGAACAATTGAGCAAGTAGAGTCTTGGATAGTATGGACAGAGATGGATTCGTAAGAAAACTTAGTAGGTTTGGATAGATATATGATAGTGGACGAGAGCATGGATTCATAGATTGGTTAAGAGAGTAGTTCAGAGACAAAGAAACATTATCATAAAGGATGATAGTTACATAGGAAATGACTCGAACAATGCTAATGGATTCCAAATTGACAGATATTTTTTGGACACATGCAGTGCATACATCAGTTCACATTCAAAACAGAGTAATGCTCATAAAAAACAATGACAAAACTCCCTACGAACTATGGAAAGGAAGCACAAACAACAACCTCTACATCAAGGTAACTCAAAGTAATATTTTATTAACTGAAATTTATGTTGATGATATTGTTTTGGAAGTATCGATGACAGGTTAAGCCAAAAATTTGCAAAGGATATGCAAAATGAATTTGAAATGTCATTGCTTGGAGAACTATCCTTCTTCCTGGGACTTCAGATACGTCAAAGGAACCAAGGAATTTTTATTCTCAAACCAAGTATATCCAAAAAATGCTAAAGAGGTTCAGAATGGAAGATTGCAAACCGGTTATCACTCCCATGCAAACCAGTTGCAAGTTAAGCAATGATGATGATTCAAAGTCTACAGATCAGAGGAAATAAATGTCAATGATTGGTAGCCTACTATATGTGACAAAATCCAGACCAGATGTAATGAAGGCATTTGGACAGGTGGCACGATTTCAAGCAGCACCAAAGGAATCACATGTGTTAGCAGTGAAGAGGATTTTCAGATATCTCAAAGGAACATAAGAGTTTGGATTATGGTATCCAAAAGGAAAGGATCTATCTCTTATTGCCTACACAGATGCAGACAGGGATGATTTTAAGGATGGAAATTTATTTTAAAATGTAGAAACCTTGGCGAATCTTACTAATCCTTCATATGTCAACTATAAATGTTTGGCGATATTTTTGTAAAAATATTCAAATTTCTAAGTATTCTATATAGTTTTTATAAAATTTTAGCGATTTTAAGGTAAAATAATTTTATCCTATAGAATTTGGGCAAATCATTTTTAAAATAGCGAACCTCATTTTTGGAAAAACCATGGAAAATTAGCCCATGAACGAAATTTAGCCCCTAAAATCATCCCTGGATGCAGATTGGGCAGGTTGTATTGATGACCGACAAAGCACCAATGGAGAAACATTATACTTGGGTGAGTGTTTAGTATCATGGCTAAGCAAGAAACAATCATCAATATCTCTATCTACATTCGAGGCAGAGTATATTGCAGCAACAAACTTTGACAAATATATAAGTTGAGTATGATGAGCCCATTCCAATCTATTGTGATAATACAAGTTCCATTAGTATCTTAAAGAACCCCGTGATGCACTCCAAGATGAAGCACACTCCAATCAAGTATCACTTTCTATGGGAACAGGTTGCATAAAAGAACATTAGAGTTGAGTATGTGGGCACAAAAGAACAAGTGGCAGACATCTTTACAAAACCACTTTCATGGGAATTCTTTGAGTATCTTTGCCAGAGACTCAGAGTAATTTCTACTCCAAAATGAATGCTTTTGAATGCTTATCTTATATGTCTTAGATGTACATGAGGAAGCACCATAAATAGGACAAAGGGGGAGATATTTATCGGATGCAAAGGTAAATGCTTGGAGAGAGAGCATAGAGGCATGTTTCCAAGGGGAGCAATTGTTAGAAGGGAAGAATGAGCGATATGACTTCAGAGTGATACCCTTTGTCAAAGGGGGAGACATTATTCATATGAAGGGAAAGGGAGTAATCAAAGACTTATAAACACAAAGAAAAATCAAAGGCACGTAGACAGGGGGAACAACCCCAAGGAGAGTCCAGTCAGGGGGAGAAGCCCCAAAGGGAGATACCCTTTGCCATTGATGTCAAAGGGGGAGAGATATAAACATTGATGAAGAGTATAAGCATGAATGTTATCATGACTAAGTGTTTTCATCAATGCCAAAGGGGGAGATTGTCAGACAATTGGCTTAGGTTTATGGATAGTTGGTATGGATTGTTGGTTTTCATTGATGTCAACTATTGGAGAGTGATATTGTATATTGATGTTAACCCTTGGAGAAAGTTTGTTAGAAAATTCTGGTAAAACAAAGGTTTGGGTAATGGACCCAAGGTTGTTTAATGTATAATGGTATGAGTTTTAATATATTTGAAGGTAAGACTATTCTATATGGATATTATATTTCATTTAATTTCCGGTGGTATGTGGAACGTCACATAACTCCTCACGGTAGAGAGTTATGACCATGAGAAGTTGGAGAACCCAGGTTTGGGTAATAGAACCAAGTTTGTTTGATGGATACTGGTATGAGTTTTGATATATTTTAAGGAACGACCATTATATATGGATAGTACATGTCCTGCCATTTCCAGTGGTATGTGGAACATCACATAACTCCTCATGGTTTGAGAGTTATGGCCTTACTAAGTTGGAGGACCCTCATATGTTGGCTTGAAGCCCCAAAAGGTCAAAGAAGTCAAAGAGCTTGCAAATAAGAAATTATTATTTAAATGATAAAGTAAAGTGACAAAGTCAAGAAGGATTATTTAAATAATAAAGTGAAGTGAAAAAATCAAAGAAGATTATTTAAATGATAAAGTGAGGTGGCAAAGTCAAGGAGGAATATTTAAATGATAAAGTAATGGAGAACTTTCTAATTATGGAAAGTGGTTAACTCTAAAAATGAGGAAAATAGGTTAAGTGACCTAGAGATGGGTTAAGTGACCTAGAAATGGGTTAAGTGACCTAGAAGATGCTTCTAAGGAAGCTATTTGGAGAGTATAAATAAGAGGCAAGGCTCTCTCATTTCATATCACACTTGATCATATTGAACTTATATAGGTGAATGAGGTAACCAAAGGATATATAAGCCGAATTTCAGAGGGAAGGTGAAGAAAAGAAGGCCGGAATTCAAGGGAGGATAAATTCTTTTGGTGATTCTTTCTAAGGTATGTTATTTACAGGTCATCTCACCCTTTTCGCAATAATTTTTTTTTCTAGAATGATTCAGACCATGAAATTGATAGGCCATTGAGGAAACATATCCAAGTATATGTGGTAAAAATTTCAGCTTGTTGGTCATTGTATTTTTGGAGTTACACTCCATGGAAAATAGGGTTTGTGGCTAGTACTGAAACTAGTCTAAAACATGTGTTTCAGGTAAAAACGTCATAACTTCTTCATAAAAGATCCAAATTCAATAAGAAAAAATGTGTTGGTTAGAGTACAGTCTGTAGTATTTTGTGTAACATTTTTCAGATCCATTCAACAAATATTCCGTGTGGGTCACACTCTACAAGGTCTCTCTCTAGAATAATCGAGAATTCAGCAAGGTATGCCATTTTTACTATAACTCATTTCTAAGAGGTTCCAAGTAGTGACACCTGGAGGATTTGCATAAAAAAATTGAAGAACATTGTGTACTATTTTCAGATCTTTATTCTTTACAGGTACATAGTTATGATTATTTGAATTTAGGGTTGTTGACTAATCCCAAACTAGTCATGTGAGACTAAAGAAAAATTTGATGAAAATGCTGGTCTCTTGTTGTGGAAGTTAAGGAGGGTTTGTAGGTATTTGATCATATACACCAGGTCTATTACATAGTTACAAATCATATTTAGAGGATGAAGTTGATGAGGGTTTTTGGTTAAGGTACATGTTGGGTACATGGTTGATACACATAGTTGATGAGTAGGCACATACATGAGGTGTATAGTTGATGATGTCGGTACATCTTGATGAGTCATAGTAGATGAATAGTTGATACATGATTGCTACATACTTGGTACATGGTTGGAGGCACTTATTAGTAGTATTGTTGACACAAAGTTTATGGATGATGTAACATACTTGTATTGGTATACTATTAGAAGCACATATTGATATTGGTGATGATTATGAGTTGTTTGGTTATGGTTGGTTGATTCACATATTTGAAAGTTGTCTTGGTGATTGATATTGGTGAGTAGATCTGATTTGGTTGATAATATTGATGAGACAGGTTGTTGTGATAGGTTGTTTGGACAGGTTTTTGTGATAGGTTATTTGTACAGGTTTGGTGCATGGTTTATGCACTTGTTCATGGTACATGTTTTGTATAGGTTTGGTGCATGGTTGATGAAC
>JASDQU010685510.1:29940-40129 GCA_032191745.1 Picea mariana | reverse complement strand
GCCCACAGACCCCCCAGCCGAGGGGATAGGCCCCTTGGACCCCACAGAGGGGGTACCCCCCCTCTGCACTCCCCCGCGTGGAAGAGTGTACATACTTCTGGGGTATAAATACTTCATGGGGTATAAACACGACTGAAAGTAAAAGACCTATAAATCAGGAAGATAATTAGGTTCCACAACCAACACACTCGACCTTGACCTGATCTACTGTTCGACGCAGTAGCTGTCGAATGTGATGGTCCAAAATGCAGATTGGATCCACCGTCAGTGCAACCTCGTTCGATACCTGCAATGAACTCATGTCAATCACATGTGTAGGAGCGCTAACATAATGTCTCAAAACAGATACGTGAAAAACATCATGCATATGCCTCAACTAATCATTCAAGGCTAGTCGATAGGCCACAAACCCCTTCGTTTCCACAACCTCAAAGGGTCCCATGAACATAAGAGAGAGTTTCACACCCTTTCCAAACCTGATCGAAATTTTGTGTGGTTTTACCCGCAAGAAGAATCGATCGCCAACTTCATAACTACAGTCGACATGATACCCATTGACATAAATCTTATGCCAATCCTGCGCTTCCTTTATCATTTTCCTTATTGTTTTCATTTGATATTCCATTTCTTGGATCACTTCTGGTCCTACTAGGACCCTATCCTCAAGTCGACCCCAACTCAAAGGAATCTGACACGGTCACTCGTAAAGAAACTCGAATGGCACCATCTTAATGGTTCTTTGATAACTCTTGTTATATGCAAATTCTACCAGTGGAAATAATTCTTCCCGACACTTCTGTTGGTCGATCATTTACATACGCAACATATCCTCCAATATTTGGTTTGTTTGTTTGGTATGCCCGTTTGTCTGTGGGTGATACGCGATACTAAAGTTAAGTTGGGTTCCCTAGGCCTCTTGGAAACTAGTCCAAAAGTGTCCCGTAAAAACCAATCCTCGATCATATATAATCCTCTTAGGCACGCCATGCAGCCTCACTGTCTCGCTGATGAAAACTCTACCTATGTCAAGTGCCCGATACATCGTACGCACAGAAATAAAATGAGCACTCTTCATCAGAGTGTCAACTACTGCAAAAATTTAGTCATGTCTCCTTGGTGTTAGGGGAAATCTAATGATGAAATCCATTGAAATGAGCTTCCATTTCGATTCTGAAATAGCATGTGGTTGTAGTAATCTTGCTGAATGTCTATGTTCATCCTTCACTTGCTGAAATTCTAGACATCTTGCCACGTATTTCACTATGTCCGCCTTCATTCCTTTCCAGAAGAATAAGGGTTTGAGGTCTGCCCTCATCTTCGTGACTTCTGGATGAGCCATGTATACTACTCTATGATCCTCATTTAGGATCAAACTCCTCAACTCGTCATTGGGCGGTACATAAATCTGATTGTTAAATCTCAATAATCCGTTGTTGTCCATAGTAAATCCCTCAAATTTTGGTACCATCATTGTGTATTGTCCATTAAAATCCTTAACATATTTATACCAGTCATCGTTGTGTTGTAAAGTCAAAATATTTTCGCATAGATTCGTCTGAAAAGGCATCACCAAAAGTATGCATGGTATCTGACTCAACACATCAATGACTCTGTTCATTGTTCCTTTTATGTAGGTAATCTCGAAATTGTACTCGCTAAGGAATTCCGACCAATGCCTTTGTCACACATTCAAGTGGCTTTGTGTAAAGATGTGCTATAACCCACAATGGTCTATTTTTAGTTCAAATTTCCATCCAATCAGGTAGTGTCTCCATACTCTCAAGGCATACATAGTGGCTAACAACTACAAATCATGTGTCTCATAGTTGTCCTTGTGCCTTCTTAACTTTCTCGATATGTAAGCGATCACTCAATCGTCTTGCATCAAGACTCCGCCTAAGGCTTCCTTAGATATGTCAGTGCATAGCAAAAAGTCCTTGTCCATGTCAAGGACCTTTAGTATCGACACTATTGTCAACATCTCCTTGAGCCTCTAAAATGATTCCGTGCATTTCTCAGTCCAAAAAAACTTCTTTTTCTTCTTTTTCAATCCCGTAATCAGATTTGTTATCTTCGAAAAACCCTCGACGAACTGTCGATAGCATCCCTCTAAACCCATGAAGCTACAAAATTCTAGGACATTCGTCGACGCATGCCATTCCATAATATATTCTACCTTCGTTGGATCCACAACGATATCTTCACCGGAGATGACATGCCATAAGTAATGAATCTTCGAGTGATAAAACGAGCATTTCGAAAATTTCCCAAACAATTTGTTCTCTCATAGACATTGTAGTACCAAATGTAAGTGTTCGTCATGCTCCTCCATCATTCGAGAATAAATCAAAATATCATCAATGAATACTTGGATGAACTTGTACAAGTATTGGCAGAACACCCTGTTCATCAAACTCATAAATACCCCTGGGGCATTTTTTAGTCCAAATGAAAAAATAGTAAACTCGTAATTTCAAAACCTCATCTTAAAGGTGGTCTTAGGAATGTATTCCTTCTTGATCCGCAACTGGTGATACCCTGATCTGAAGTCGTTCTTTGAAAACACCATCATGCATTTCATCTGATCAAACAGATCATCAATCCTTGGCAACAAATATTGTTTCTTGATCATTTCCTTGTTCAATTGATGGTAGTCAATGCAGAGTCTCCATGACCCATCCTTATTTCATATTAAAATAAAAGGCACACCCCACGATGACACACTTGGATGTATAAGTACTAGTTCCAACAACTCCTTCAGTTTCATTTTCAACTTCTGTAACTCCGGGGTTGACATCCGATAAGGAGTTCTTGCTATCGATTCAGTTCATGGTTTTAGGTTGACGTTTAATTCCAATTCCCTCTCTGGCGACAACCTTGGTAACTCCTCTAGGAATACATCTACAAACGCTCGCACTACCGAAAGGTTTTCTAAGCCTTCCACCATGCCCTTTTCATTTAACGCAAGGATCGCATATAACTTGCATCCCTTGCGCATGCTCTTGTGTAGCTATAGGGAAGATATGAACCTTAACTCCCTAGTTCCTACCTACAATCATGCGTCTCTATCCCTCATCATTGACCAAAATCAACCATTTCATCTTACAGTTGTGTATCGCCT
Source organism: Picea mariana (assembly GCA_032191745.1). NCBI lineage: Eukaryota > Viridiplantae > Streptophyta > Pinopsida > Pinales > Pinaceae > Picea > Picea mariana. The sequence goes on along the minus strand of JASDQU010685510.1, from coordinate 37,008 downwards.
CATGCTATTCCAACCAGTCCATACTAATCACGATGTCATAAGACCCTAAGATTGTGACGTACATGTTGGCCTTCATGAAAAACTCTCCCAAGTTAAGGCTACAACCCATAACCTTTCCTCCAACCTTCTGTTTGGTTCCCGAAGTCATTTATACAAAGCTAAACTCGTCCTATTCGACTGCCTGTTCCTTAATTATTTTTAGCACTACACCAGAAATAAAATTCTTTGTAGCACATGGATCTATCAAAATACTAAGGGTTTAGTCAATGACAGTACTTGACGTCTCGAGCACAGTCGACTGGAGTGCTTCCTAGCGGTTATTCACCACTGCATGAATCCAATGGGCCTTGCCCAATTCTCCCATGGTAGTGGGTCCAACTAATCCAACTGCTCTGTCCCTCTCAACTGGGTAGTCATGCTAGTAATGTGGCTCCCCACACGTCCAACACCCGGCCCTCGGTCCAATACTCCTGGTACCTAAAGTAGAAGATGACGACCCATCGACGTGGAACCCTGGTTTGTTCTGCTAAACAAGCCTAAACTGTTTTTTCTGTGGTCGACGCTGCTATTGCTGCTGTGGTCCTCTATAGGGAGTCTGCTATTGAGGCATTGGTTGTCATGGTGTAGTGAATGCGGATTCTCTCGGAGTGCCTCTATATCCTAGTGGATGCCTAGATGGTGTTTTATGCTGCTGCGCACCAGATGTCACCTATCCTGCAAGTCTCACCGGAGTCCTACTCTGACCCTCGCTGATGAGCTCCTCCTCTGCTATGAGGGCCTTTTGGACAAAATTATTCAAGGTTTGAGGCATCAAAATATTGACCTTTGCACGAATACTGACATTAAGGCCAAACATGAACTTGTTTACCTTAAGCTTCTTGGTGTTTAGGTGGGGAGCATACTGAAGAAGATCCATGAAACAAGCCTTGTATTCGGGCACCGTACCACTGCCCTGTCACAAGGCATTGAACTCATTGAGCTGATGCTCAATGAATTCCTCTGATAGATACCTCTCCCAGAACCATTCCTCGAACAGTTCCCATGACACGTCTTTGATGACCATGTTCAATTGCGGTAGGAGCATCTTCCACCATAGAAGAGTGCTCCCCTTTAGTTGAAAGACCGCCATGCAAACCTTCATTTTGGAGGTATAGTCGTGAAGTGAAAAGCACATTTCCATATTCTCCAACCATGCCTTGGCGGCAGCGCCGTCCGTGGCACCAAAGAACTTGGGAAAATTGACCTTATTTTGTTTGCGGTGAATGCTACCAGTATCAATCGGGGCATGCGGTGGACCCTTAGGAGGTGTTGATGCCATGGCCTCATCTTTATCCAAACAACTGATCAATGCCTCTGACATCCTTTGAAAGGACCTCATCAGCCTGACCACATCACCCACTACTATTTGTTCCTTCCTGACAACCTGTTCTTCCCCTTGGGGGTTAGACCTTTTGGGAATGGATGCTACTGGGGGCATCATGCCTCCTCACCTAGCACCCCATTGTCTGCTTTCGTGACATCCTCTAACCATGATTACCTGCACAAATACAAATCAATTTAATTAGCGACATTTTATAATCAAGTATCTAATCAATGGAAGCCGTAGTGATCCCAAGTCGTGGGTCGAACCAACTCTGATACCATATGCGACATCCCCAACATTAAGACAAGCAATCACGACATACAATAGGTAAATTTTTTATTTTTCACTAGGAAAGTAAAGACGATAATACGATCACAACAACTCACTTGACAAAATCATAATGAAGGATGACACCAGTAACATATACATGAAAGGCTTAGCTTATTATCTCATCAATAAGCTTGAAGTGATTACAAACATTAATCAGATAAGGAATATAACAACACACTAATTAACATCATCAACTGTCATCAAGTTGCGAAAGAATATAACAATTGACAAGTAACATAAACTTTCATGGTGAGCGAGAAATAATACATCATAATCATGCATTACAATACAATTTTTCAATACATCAATTACAATATTCAACACCATCATCATCGAGAATCCCATGACCCAAGGCCATGTTATCATACTTGCTTATCAATCAATGCGTGCAATGGTCCAATCCTAAGGAATCACGTCGCCGCATTGCGTAGGCGCAGTAGTAAACAAGGCACAAACATAATCAATCTCCAACCTTCAAGCATGCCATAAAAATTCATGGTGCAAGGAGTCCAAAACCTTAACCAATGTTCAAGGCATAATATCCATCAGACGTAAAGTCTGGGATCTGAACGTCGTCAATTTCATAAATCCAATGGCACATACATTAAATTCACTAATTATCATTGTGATATACAACCGTTGTTCTAGGGGGGTCTCCATAAAGGTCAAGAACAAATTCAACCTTATAAATCAAAGAGTCTCCCTTAATCAACACATTCATCAATATAAACAACAATAACTGCAATTATTAAAACTTTATAGTCCTTAAGGTAAGGTATTGATTAATAAAAAAACTACTATATTCTCATCATCATTATAATATATACCATCTTTAAAAACCTTACAATTGTTATAAACTTATACATCATTGTAAGAAAGCACAAAGTGTCTTTTAATCGTGAGCCTCCATTGGTCAGAAAAACACGTCATCAAAATCAAAATATATGCTTCGATTAAAGCCATCATTCAAGAGTTGCTATGGTCATACCCTACAACATACAATCATTAAAGTAAAATATTGAAGAATTAAAACTAAAAATCAGTTGTATCATTAATTGTACAATTTGCAATGAAAATGAATGTGATTAACCCTTCTAGATGCATTTTAACCGCGCAAATACAATGAGCTACAATACCACATTCGACAATTCCCATTTCAACCAATTCAATAATGATCATAAATGCTTTTTAAACCATTCCCTTATACTACCTCATTATAGTGTTGTTACCATAATATTTAACTGAATTGACTTAGCTGCCAATTCTTATATAATTTCATCTTTAACTAAGCATGGTGTTAACACACTTCTCTATATTAAATTGATAAATTTAATCCCTATTTGATTAGAGTTTAACTGGAATAAAATAATTGAAACAAAGTTAACTGGAATACCATTCATAACGATGAATCTAGAAAAAGTGGTTTTTATTTGCAAAAGAATCTAAAATGGAAACTGGAAACATTAGTTGAGTTGAGTACTGGGTTGTAAAAGTAATAAATAAAGTTATAATTGCAAAATACCTCCTCTCCATAATTGAAATCGCAACGTAATTAAAAGGATGGAATACATATTTAAAGGAAAAAATGATTGAATTAACTTAACTGTAAAACAAATCAACTGAAATTATTTGATAAAGGAAGATGCAACCGAGGTTACCATTCTAAATTAGTATGGCGAACATAATTAATTTTAACAGGGGTAACATTCTAACTCAGCTATATTCCTGGTTATGTTTGCAATGACATTAGAACTCCTTGTTAATATTGCAAATAGATAGATTTAACTGGAAATCAATTCAACGATTTTTACTGATTCAACTAACTCTAGTAGTTCTAATCCTAGTTTTACTGCATTATAACCTTAATTAACCAACAACCAAATTTTATATTCTGGAAATAACAAGAGATGGAGTAAAAAGAAAAGGGGTGTGTTTCTTCAAAATTATTTTACCGTCGAGCCCCACATCTCTCAACATAGAACCAAGAGTCGAGGAGAACCAGATCTAGGTTGCAACAATAGCCCAAAATTGATCTAGTGACCTAATGCCAAGCACCAGGGTGGAGGCCATGATGGCATGTGATCAATTTGATTGTTCACATCACGGTTTAACCACTGAGAAAACTCTCGCGAGTCGCTCCACCATGAGGATTAGACCCAAAAATTTCATGGAGGAAAAACTAAGATGCCTTCTAATTAAATCCTGACATAGTCATAAAACTGAGAGGGATGGCGCTGAGGTGAAGCTATGGTGGTGCTGAGGAGAGAGGGGTAACTGTGCTTAATCAAAGGCGAAGGTTCCGCTGCTGATGTCCCATGCTCTCACTTCATCCAACTCCTGCTTTCCAACCAGTGAGACCTCACCAGTACCTCCCAACCAATGCTAGGGGTACTCTTCTTCCCCCTGAGCCCCCTGAGCCACAAAGGGGCCATGCTCACAACTAGATAAAACTAGCTCCCAGCTCACCTCACAATGTTGAGCTACCACTCATTATCTGAGCTGGGTATCCTAACTCCCACAAGAAAAATTAAGTCAACATTGAAATCTGACAGCATAACCTTACGCATACCAGACGTGATCCATTCTCCTCCTCCGCCATTCCTTTTATAGATTTTTCTTAGTGATTAGTTTCCAAAACCCTCATTAAATTATTTTTATTAAAAATTAATTAGGATAAACCTCCCCCATACACATGTCACCCGATCCCTTAGTTGCACCAGAAATTCATTTAAATATTTAATTTAATGGCCAATTTCCTTCACCCACATAAAAGTGTTCCTAAAAACGCTCCTAGATGTCCCTTTATTCCCTTACATTTCTTTAATTTACGAACGCCTTTCTTAAAGCCTAGTTGAGTTTGAAATTAGAAGGTTTTCTAGACTAGATTCCCTACTATGTTTAACATTCCCCTTTTTCTTTCAGTTTCCGCTTTTGTGTCTAGGTTTTGAATTAGCAGGTTTGTACTTAGTCAACAATTAATCTTTTAAATATTTTAATCCTCCATTGAATTTTTTATTTAATTATTATGTTTGAATTTTCTTCATCACCCCCTTGTCTATTTAGTTTTTTTTTTGTTCACAAGTCCTACTTAGACCGAGGCTTTAATTTACCAGGCTCGACAAAAGTTTTTAATGGAATTTAAATTATTAATCTTTACTCATACAATCATTCATTTTAAGGCTCACTAGGTCCTAAAGAGACATATTTTTCTAGGTACTAGGTTCATTAACTTACAGAGTTAAAATCATGACGTTCCCTTCAAGACGCACTTCATGCTCCAAGGGTGCCACTCTCCTGCATTCATTTTTTGTTTAGGTGACATGCCCTTCAAGATGCACTATGTGCTCCAAGGGTTCCACTCTCCTTTTGACTGATTTTTGTAGACGTCAAACCCATGGATTCAATACTCCACTAGGTGACCTTGTGGGAGACTAAGGGCCTCTAATAAATAAGGATCATGCCTTATTGTGCGCCCCTTAGAATCATCATGAGAAATTGTCACAGTATTCCCTGATGACATCGTGGATGTCTCGAACTAGGTAATCATTAACCTATAGTTCGAGCCACAACGAGAGTGCTAGTAGGCTGTGGTAGGGATACTTCCACAACTCTCCCTCAATGTCTCTGGTTGTCGTGTGTGAACCCTTTACTCCAAATGTGAGTCTAGTTGGCGGGTTATCGTCAGCCTGCATCCATCAACGAAATAGGTCAGTGATCAAAATCAACATCATAATCTAGTAGTCATATGTCACATATACAATATAAAAAACACTAAAACCATAACATTCCACTCCCTGACTTGATCCAGAGTCCAAGGAGGTCCATTGATGCCATCGAAATCCTTAATCGGTCCAGAGTCCTGCACACTCAGGAAAAACCAGTCAATACCACCTATCGATATAAATATCATAAAATAACATATCATCAAATCCACAACAACATCATGATCCATAATCAAAATAGTCAATCATATAATGAACCAGATCACTTGCATGCAAGTGTCCTCAAAGAGTAAGTCCAATCAGGTGTGCACAAGAGTGAGATGTTACATATTGAAGTAAGGAAAATGGATCCTTTGGACCTATACATACCCGATAGGGTATAATTATGACTAAATGAGGGTTTTTAAATCCTCCCACTTAGTTCCTCACCAATCACCCTCTAGCCTAAGTGATTCCATGTGAATTTCCCACTAGGTTAATGTATGGTCCTCAATTTTCACTCTGGCAAACAAAATATTCTACTTCTCATCTATATCATGAACATTAAAATATACCTCTAATTATTGCAACCAATGATTTAACTTTAATGTATCAATATCACCTTGTTATGGCCTAATATCCAATTTTGGTTCCATTTTAAATAAATATTGTGAAGGAGTAATGGCACAAGAACTTGGTTTCTCTTTGTCAGGATCTTTCCTTGACTCCTTTTTTGGGTCTTCATTATCTCTCGATTTTCCATCTGATCTGATCTCTGAGTTAGATCCTTAGACATCCATGAATGGACTGATATTTCTTGCTAGAGACACCATGAGGAGGGACATATTGTGAGAGATGCTAGTAACTTTATCTTCTAGCCTTGAATTTATTTCCTTTTCTATATCTTGGGGGTTTTTGTGAATAGACTCATCCACCATGCTTGGGGTTCTGCGACTTTCTTGTTAAGACAATTCTTGGATCCTACAACTTTCAAAAAATATCCCAAATAAAACTAATTTGATACCAATATGATATGTAAACTGGAATGTATATTCTAGTTGAACATTGTAAATGTGTTGAACCTGCACAAAATAGATCTAGCTAAACAATAATACACACATTTGCAGAGAGAATTGGAGGAAGAAGAAGAAGGAGAGAAAGAATGGAGAAATTCTCATTAACCATTGTGAATAATGAATAATTTACACATGATATACTCTGTATAACTCAATGAGTTCGAATTGAGGTGAAACAAGTCACCATAGTGGTGGTATAGAGTGATTTGGACACACACCAGTAGTTACGGGAGTGAATTTCTACCTATTCTAGTCTCTCAGGCAGTTACGGGAGTGAACTGCCACCTAGTTGAGTTAACTAGTCAACTAGTCTTCAGTTAACCGACTGAACAGAGAGTAGTGAGGAGTTAACTGAAGGAATCAAGGATAATGCACCACTCTGGTGATGATACCAAGGAAAGGTCGAATTAGCATGGTGATGATCCCAATGCAACATCTAAACTCAACTCAACTAGTCAAATTGAAGTGTCAACTGAAATAGAATATTCTCTAGGTGGAATATTCTCTCCTAAAATATAGGAGATTGGATAATGACTAATTATGAATAATAAACAAATAAAAACCTTAGGAAAAATAAATCCTAGGTGTGTGTGAAGTA
>JASDQU010685510.1:13862-28423 GCA_032191745.1 Picea mariana | reverse complement strand
CTTTATCACTTGATTGAAACTAGTTAATATGTTTAATGATTGAGTAACACACTAACACAGAGGGATGGATTTTTCCTCAAAAAATTCAACATTCTTAGTGAGCCATATACCCTAAGATAATAACAAAGGATAATCTCTAAACCTCTTTACATTCTCATTTTCACACTAGGATCTTGAACCCTCCTCAATTGAAGAATCACTCCAAATATTTCTTAACCTAGTTAAACCTTTCACTTCCTCCCATACATGAATATCATATGAAGATGTTATGATAAGATGTAAATTTGACTCTTCATTTTCCTTGCACAAAGGACACCTCCTAAGACAATATGTAATCCTTTTCTATAGGATTTCCCATGAAAGTGCCTTATTAATAAGCAACAACCACATGAAAATATGAGTCTTTAAATGGCATTTAAACTTTCACACTTTCTTCTACCACCACACTTGAACCCCCATATGATCATTGGAACATAAAACCTTATATTCTGCCTTGGGAGTGTAATCACTCGATGAATTTTTTTATTATATCAAACGATCCTCCTCATATTTAATACTAACATGAATTGCTCTAAGTTTTGCAATGTATTATTCCCAAATATTTTCATCCTCACCTCTAAAAGTAATCTCCCTTGCATGCTTCCATTCTTGTTCCCATAATGAAATCAATGAGATATTAAGAACTTGGTTGAGATTAAGGTATAATATTTCTCTCAGGAGTTGTATCATATGCAGCGGAAGCCCAAACTTATCCCCACAACCAATCCAGGAGTCCTCTCCCACTATATGCAACTTATGCAACTATGAAACTATATGCAACTTATGCAACTATGCAACTATATGCAACTATATGACGGATAGGTGTGGCAATTTCAACTTTATGAAACTAAATGCAACTATGTTGGTACTATATTGCAACTTATGCAACTTATGCAACTATATTGCAACTTATGCAACTATATGCAACTATATTTCAACTATATTGCAACAATTTCATATGCAACTATATGCAAATATGCAACTATATGCAACTATGCAACTTATGCAACTTATACAACTATATTGCAACTTATGCAACTTTACGCAACTTTATTGCAATTTATGCAACTATATTGCAACTTATGCGACTATATGAAACTATATGCAACTATATTACAACTTATGCAACTTATGCAACTATATGAAACTATATTGCAACTATATGCAACTAGGTGTGGCAATTTCAACTCTATGCAACTATATGGCGGATCGATGTGGCAATTTCAACTTTATGCAACTAAATGCAACTATATGCAACTGTGTTGGTACCAAAAATGTATATTGGCATGATAACTTATCTTCTTGTTTTAACGAGTGTAGGTACCACCAAATAGGTATATGTCGGATCTATCTTCCTCGAGTAATGATCAAGATATAGTAAGAGAGGTTGAAAGTGAGACGTGTTGTACTAGATCTACCAGTTCTAGATCAACTAGGTTGGAAAAGGTAAGGAAAAGATTTCGTACCCGCATGCAATTTTTTATTGCCAACAGAGGGTCATGTAATTATGATGCTAAGAGAATAGGTGACATTGAGTTTCCCTTGAGGTATAAACATCTAGTGCAACGATGGGCACCTAAGGAGCTACCTAAAGTGGACACAGATTTCTTCATTGGTGGGAGGATGTATCGCATTGTTCCTTCGTCCTTACATGGATTAGGGTTATTTTCCATGGATGGCATAAAGGTCGGCTATGGCAGTATAACTGAATTGATGGATTATGTCGGACCATTATACAAATACAATCATTGGTTTATGTTGGTCTGATATACACAAAGTATGCAGAGATACGGAGTTGCCGCAAATTATATACAACTACTAGATAACAATCAAAATAAAGGGGAAACTATGTATATTGATGGAAGGCCAAAAGCTACTGGAAACATTGCTGGCTTTATAAATAGTACACGACCAGTGGAAACAACTAAGAAACCAAATTGCATATTTGAGGCATGCAAAGGAAATCATATATTTGTATGTGCAACAAAAACAATAGTTCCAGGTGAAGAGTTGTTGATCGATTACAACTTAAATCGAATAGATGGAGAGGGTGACCGTGGAAAGGCACACACAGTGCCTCACCAGGTAAATGTTAAATACAGTAAAAAATTATGACTACAACAACTAAATTCCATTATTTTTTTTTCTGTTATTACTGCAATATTTCATTTTCTTAATGTTATAGGTGAATTTCCTAACTTTTATTGATTGATTTATTGTGTCAACATCTGTCCAGGGTGACCGTGGTAGAAAATCACCTGATACATCTCTCCAGGGTGACCATGGCAAGGCACCCACAATGCCTCACCAGGTAAATGTTAAATACAGTAAATAATTATGATTGCAACAACTAAATTTCATAAATTTCATTAATTTTTTTTCTATTATTACTGCAATATTTCATTTTCTTAATGTTACAGGTGAATTTCCTAACTTTTATTGATTGATTTATTGTGTCAACATCTTTCCAGGGTGACTGTGGTAGAAAATCACCCGATACATCTCTCTAGGATGACCGTGGCAAGGCACCCGCAGTGCCTCACCAGGTAAATGTTAAACACAGTAACAACTTATGACTACAACAACTAAATTTCTGAAATTTCATTATTTTTTTTCTGATATTACTCCAATATTTCATTTTTTAAATGTTACAGGTGAATTTCATAACTTTTGTTGATTGATTTATTGTGTCAACTTCTGTCCAGGGTGAACGTGTCCGAGTTTCACCCGTTACATCTCTCCAAGGTGACTATGGAAAGGCACCCGCAGTGCCTCACCAGGTAAATGTTAAATACAGTAACAACATATGACTACAACAACTAAATTTTTGAAATTTTGTTATTGTTTTTTTGATATTACTGCAATATTTCATTTTTTTAACGTTAGAGGCGAATTTCATAAATTTTGTTGATTGATTTATTGTGTAAACATCGGTCCAGGTTCCCATAGAGTATAATGATGAGGACGAAATATATTATTAGAAAAACCCAATGACAATTGTAACGAAGGCCTTGAAGAAGGCTAACATGGAATATCTAGGTTTGATTAGCAAAGGACCCATGACACAGGAGAACAGGGCAAGAATTGTAGAGCTACAAACTACAATAACTAATTATGGGGTAAGTGGCATCTTTACATATTTTTATTAGCTATGACAATTTCATATCCGTTTTTTAGTTTTATATTTTGTATATGATCTAATAAAGAAAAAAATTTTGTTTGTAGGAGTTTTTAAACCCCGTGCGTGGGGAACCTGTAGATCTTGCAACTTCTATAGGTAGTAGTGAGGGTCCAATACAAAAACAAGGTCGACATAGCAAAGTGCAAGTGAGGCTTTTTGAGCCTCCTGAGGTTCCCCTCGAATCCATTGATGAGCGGGGTGATTTTGATCGGCATGACATGCCGGAGCATGATGAGCCGAAGCCTGGGACTCCACGTGATGGCTCCAAAGAGGAACATAGTGTAAGTGCACATGATACTATTATGCATGGAGCATAATGAATTAAAAGCACCGGATCACTGGATGTCACCTTTCTGGTGGATGACACATGGGTAAAATCATGAAGTTGGGTAACACTTTCGTGACAATCGGGTCTCCAAAATTTCTAGCGGCAATTTTTTGGCCGAAACCTTTTTTCGGCCGAAAAGTTTCACGTCAAATTTAACGGTGCCCTTGAAATTCGTGTACAATGTTTTTTGGATGAATTATTTTCTTGTGGTAAGAATATTTCGGCCAAAATGTTTATTTTTAACGGATTCCGTTAAAAACTACATTTCGGCCGAAAGAATATTTCGGCCGAAAACCTGAAAAATGAGACTGTTTGCAGGAAATTGAAATTCTCTCCATCTTACTTCATCTTTGGAGATAGCGGACTCCTACAAATACTCAGAATTTAGTTTGAGAATTGATACCAACATTTTTTAAATTGAATCTATTTTCATTAGGTATAATTTGTTTTCATTTTCATTGTTTTTATCTAATTTTATTTAATTTTATAAAAAAATCACTGCATAATATTTTTAGGTGAGATTATGATTCGGTGAAATGAAAAAACCATATCTCTAAAAATACACAATGGAAAATTAAGGAAAAATTATATTCATAATTGTTAAAATGTTCTCATCAAAAGGGTATTTTTAGATTTTACTTTTAAGTAAAAATTAAGATAGATACAAGGTGTAGAAAAACACGTGTTTAAAATATGCAACGTTTTCAACTTGATCAACTTCAAAAAATTCTAGAAATTATAATATTCATCCGTTAGATTCAAAATTATAGTCATAATAAAATAGAGTCTCTGTAGATTGTTGCAGTATATTTCATTTCTTAGAAACATAAGTTTAATAATAGATACATTGTTGTGGAAAACAATAACTCATTATCATTCATTTCATGTTTAAAGAACATATTGTTAAACAATTGACATATCAAATCTTGATAAAAAAAAATTGAAAAATAGTCATTGGAAGGATAACAAAATTATTCACAAGTTTTGTTTTTACTGTAAAGTGAAGTTCTAAATAAAAAAAATACTTTTGTATGCCGGAAGTTGAAGAACTTGTGAAAATATAGTTTTTTTTGTCATAAAACAAACAAAAGTGTTACCCATCTTCATGATTTTACCCACATGTGTTCCGATAAAGATTCAGAAGATTGCAGGTAATTGTCCCATTAATTGATTCATTTTTTTAATGAAATTGAAATGGACATTTGTTGAGATTATTAATTGATTAATGGATAACACGCTACTAAAGGAAACAATGTTTTCTATAGAAACTTACATGACAAAGCATTGGAGTTGTTTGGCCCCACCATTCGCACATGGTGGAATGGCCAAGATAGAAAAAAGAAAGATGATTTAATAGATCACATGGTGAACTTGTTCGACAACACTTTCAACAAGAAACTGGTTACAAAGTTAGCCGAAGAGAATTTAAATACATCAGGGCCCAGTATAGGGATAAATTGCAAATAGACCTAAAGCATGAGTGCCCTCCCATGGTTTCCGAGAAAGAGTGGAAGGCGTTAATAGAGGAAGAAAAGGAGAACTTGTTTAAAAAACAAGGACGACAACCATGAGCTAGTCAAGAAAGGTACAACACATGTCATATTATCAGTGAAATATGAGCATTTATGTTTTTCTTTCCTGTTTTAAGTAACAATTTTGATATCTAATTTTTTCAAAAATTCCATATGTAGGATACCAAACACATCCAAAGCAACAAAGGCCAGAGTGGAAAAACATGGCCAGCATAAACTAGGCTAGGGTGGCTATGGAAAACTCAAAGCCCAAATAGTAAGATTTAAATGATTAACTGTGGCTAATATTTATTTAATAGTAACGAACAAATATATGTTTTTGTTATTGGTATTTTTAATGGTGTTATTCATTGCAGTTAAATATGTTTGACACTGTTGCCACCGAGGAGGACCTAAAGCTTGGTTACAAGCATGGTTTTACAAGTGTCATTGAATATAGAAAAAGCTTGGGCCAGACTCCTATCTCCCCAACTACGCAGGTAAATCAAATGAATAAGGAAACCACAATAGCATGCTTGTAAAGTCTTTTCATATTTTATTATATCACCCTTAATTAAGTATTTATGTTTGTTTTCAAGCAATAGTGCTACCATAGTAGTGAATCAAGCGGTATTCAACAAACACCACGTCATACAATTAGGGTCCACATGTCCAGTGATAGTGTAGAGTAGAGTACCCATTCTTGTATGTATGCTTCAGAATTATAAATATTCGCTGTGATTGTAGATATTTATTTCCTGACTTATACTTATATATTATCTTCTCAAAATTGAAGAGCATGTAGCTCAGGAGGGTGAAATGCGAGAGCAACCAAGTGGACAAGAAATTAACGCACCAACTGTCCTAGATATAGAGACAAGTAAAGAGCAATACTGTAATGTTAATCAAAACAATGAATTAGTTATTTCAATTATATTTCAACATATCAATATGATCATTTTCGTTGTTCCAGTTCACATCCTTGAACAAATGCCAGCTAACCCTTCTCAGCGACATACCATAAGTATGGTACCTGAGCGCACACAAACAATAGAAGGACAGGGCACATGAAATACAATGTCCTTGGATGATGATGATATCCCAATTGTCAGTTTTATGAATGTAAAAAAATGTAAATCAAAGAAAAATTAGATGTATAAATTCATAACCTGTTTTTGGATCTTTATCAATGTTTATATGTTCATATGTTTTGATGACTATCCTAGTTATGCATTAATGTATATATGTTTTCTATATAGAGAAAATCATTTGTTGGGTATGGGAAATTGAGAGTGATGTGAGGGGGGGGAGGCGCCATATGAGCTTCCACCTTCACGTGGTTGGCCTTGTTTAGTAGAGAATAACCCATTCTCGAAACAAAGAGAAGCTAATTAAGGTATGCGACAACTTAATTTTTTTCTAGGGTATTTTACATAACTAAATGCATGCTTATTTTCTTATTATAAATTATTTACTCATATAAAAAAATTGTCTTTTATGATTCATGAAGGTCTTGGTGATCGAAATGCATCTCGTTGACAACTCTTATCAAGTTGTATGGGCCAATGGATCTGGCGAAAGAACAATGAAAAGGTAAGGGTTTTGACGTGTTTTTAAAAGTAGGCTTTATACTAGTAAAAGTTCACAATCCTCATGAATATGTAGATATTGATATATATGCCAAGTTCCATGTGGTGTTTTGGTTTACTTGTATATATTTTAAATATAATTTTGGTTTACTTGTAGTTTTTTTATAAAGAAGTACAACTATTTTAGAGAACCCCCATATACAAAGTATTTATGATCCATGTAAATAATGTAAAGAATGTAGGCAATTCTTTCCTTGTAAATATAATCTTATAATACTTGAAACATATCTCAATGTTCCCCATAGATAACAATTGTTGTACAAGAAAATTGAAAATTGAAACTCCATGTGAGACCGGATTCACCTCAGATCTTTCGCAATTTAACAATTATTTCAGGTAAGTAGTGATTGGCATTTTTTGTGGGGTAAGTCTCTGAGATATATTTCTACGAGGAAAGTCTGGTAATTGTATGAAGGTCGGATTACAAGAACACAAGGCGATAATAATTGTTTCACGTATTGTAAGATTAAGAACAATGAAACAATTTAAAACCAGATGATTATAGGTATGCCTATAGTGTTCCTTCTACAATTTTACAAGTTAAATGCCTTTTGTAGAACAACAATTCGTAAACACCAAGGGAAATCAAGATACATTGATTACATTGGTTGACTGATAATAAGCTAAGTAAAATTCGAGAGAATGCTCAAACTTAAAGGAGATAAGATATATCTACGATCTAATCAATCAGATCAAATTTCATAAACTTGGGCAATGTATTAGCTCTACAAGGCACCAGTGTAAATATTAGATTTTGGAAGATATCTTATTTGTTTCCTGCAAACTTGTCGAGATGAATCTACAGTCGAAGTAGTAATTGAGAAGATTGATCAGATAAGGGAAACACTCGTTAATAATAAATCTGCATTTTTTTTATAAATACATATTATAAATCTGTGATCCTGTAGTATAAAACACCATTAATATTAATGATTTTTCTAAATTTTTGCAAGAAAATGGATTCACAATATTCCTCACAGACAGTACTTATTCAATTAATTTCTTCTTAAACAAAATCACAGGACAATAAATATTATAAACGGAGTATCAGTCATGGAAACAAATTCTGAGATTGAATGAGAGAAGCTTGGTAGTTGCCAAAATTTAGTCTATGATCACAAGTAAACCTGAACTCTTAAATGTCTTGGAATATTAACACAATGAGGAGGAAGCAATAATTCAAACCTTGAGGTCATTAAAAATAAATACAAGCCTTGTATTATTAATTCAGCGAACAAGCACATAATTCGTTGATGCTAAGTAGATGGTATTGTAAATGTGTTGAAACTCCATAGAATAGATCTAGATAAACAATAATACACACATTTGCAGAGATAATTGGAAAAATAAGAAGAAGGAGAGAAAGAATGGAAGAATTCTCATTAACCGTTGTGAATAATGAATAATTTACACATGATATACTTTGTATAACTCAATGATTTCGACTTGAGGTGAACCAAGTCACCATAGTGGTGGTCTAGAGTGATCTGGACACACACCAGCAGTTACGAGAGTGAATTGCCACCTATTCTAGTCTCTTAGGCAGTTACGGGAGTGAACTGCCACCAAGTTGAGTTAACTAGTCAACTAGTCTTAAGTTAACTAACTGAACAGAAAGTAGTGAGTTAACTCAAGGAATCAAGGCTAATGTGCCACTTTGGTGATGATACCAAGGCAAGGTCTAATTAGCATGGTGATGACCCCAATGTTGCATGGTGATGATCCCAATGCAACATCTAAACTCAACTCAACTAGTCAAACTGAAGTGTGAACTGAAAGAGAATATTCTCCAAGTGGAATATTCTCTCCTACAATATAGGAGACTGGATAATGAATAATTATGAATAATAAACAAATAAAAACCTTAGTAAAAATAAATCCTAGGTGTGTGTGAAGTAACTCCAACAACCCCCCTGAACATCACTATGGTGAAAATAAAGATTGGGTCCTGGCAACGAGGCCATGTTAGGTACCCAAGTACAAAAGATACACTGAAAATAAAGTGAGAAAAGAGGAAAAACCTCATGGGATAAAACCCCCCCTCAAGGTACAATGTATGTAAAAAAACAAAGAACTACAGTTGCTAGGCAACTGTGTCCTTCACTCCAAGACCACCTCGCAGAGAATGGAATTTCTGCTCAGTGAAGGTCTTGGTGAAAATGTATGACGTATGTTCTACTAAAGGATAGAAATGTAAGTCGATGATCCCCTCATGTACCAAGTCCCAGATGTAGTGCATGTGGATCTCTATGTGCTTCGTCCTCTGCCTCCGAACTGGATCTCTGCAAAACTTCAGAGTGCTCTGGTTGTCACACTAGATGATGATCGACCAATGAAACTGAATGCTGAACTCAGTGAGAAAATGTTGTAGCCACATAGCCTGAATTATTATGTTAACTACCCCTCTGTACTCTACCTCGGCTGAAGATAGAGCAATGGCATCTTGCTTCTTGCTCGACCAATAGATAGGCCTGGAACCAAGACTAAGTGAGTAACCAGATATGGAGTTGTGATCAATGTTATTTCCAGCCCAGTCGGAATCAGTAAAACCAATGAGATCTAATGTAGAGTCTGTTGCATAATGAATCCCAAAGGTGATAGTACCCTGTACGTTTCGAAGAATACGCTTTGCATCTTTCCAATATAGCTCATGCGGCTCTTGCATGAACCTGGAAATTGCGCCAACTGCATATGAGAGGTCTGGTATGGAGTGTGTGAGATACAACAAGCTCCCCACTAGTTGTCTGTACAGTGTGTTGTCAACCAGTGGAGTCTCCCCACCATCCTCAAGTTTGACTCTTGATAGGAAAGGAGTCGGAGTAGACTTGCAGTTTGTCATGTGAAATCTCTCAAGGATATCTCATGCACACTTGGCTTGAGATAGTTTGATGCCTGATGCATCCTGACTGATCTCAAGTCCAAGGAAGAAGTGTAGCGGACCCATGTCCGTCATCAAAAACATGTCATGAAGAATCTTCTTGACTGCAACAATCGTTGAAGTCGAGCAACCGGTGATCAGCAAATCATCGACATACAGAACTAAAATTAGAAGTGAATATGTCATCCTGAGCATGTATACATTCGGGTCTAATTTACAACGTACAAATTTCTATGACAATATATAGGAGTCCATCTTGGCATACCATGCCCTTGGAGCCTGCTTGAGGCCATAACGTGACTTTTTCAGTCGACAGACCAAAGATGAGTCCTGCATAAATCCCTGGGCCTGCTCCATGTAGATCTCCTCAGAGATATCATCGTGAAGAAATGCATTCTTCACATCCATCTGATGGACTTCCCATCCCTTGGATGCCACAATGGAAAGTTTCAATCGTATGGAATCTATCTTCGCTACTGGAGCGAAGGTCTCATCATAGTCAATACCATGGACCTGCTAAAATCCTTTGGTGAAAAGCCTGGCTTTGTATCTGTTGATCTGTCCATCCACTGTGCTCTTGGTCCTGTAGACCAATTTGCATTTGACAAGTTTCCTCCCAGAAGGAAGGGGAACCAGATCCCAAGTCTGGTTCTCGAGGAGGGAGTTGTACTCCTCCTACATGGCGAATTCCCAAAAGGGATTTCCAGCAGCCTCACCATAAGACTGTGGATCTAAAGACTAAACCAATAAAAGATGCCTGGAAGGCAATGGTTCAATGGCAGTGAGTGCAATAGGAGCCTCCTTGAAATAATATTGAGTCCTCCTAGTATCGACTGTATCACCAACGAGATCCCCTGCATCCTAAAGAGTAGTATGTGCCCACTTGGGCCTCTGCTCTGGCTCTGGGACTGCATCTGGATGCTATGACTCTGCATCTAACTGTACTGACTCTAAATCTGAATCATCTAAGTCCTATAAATCAGAAATCTCATTTGAATAAGAGTCAGCATGTGCATGCTCATCATCTTGAACAGGTGGAAGAGTGAAGGTGTCTGCATGCAAGTGCTAAGGTACATGCGATACACTTTCCTCGAATTGGACACTACTCTCAATGATGAGTTGGTCCGAGGAAAGATCAATAAGCCAATATCCCTTCAGACCATTGGGGTATCCAACAAAAATGCACTCAGTGCTCTGTGAATCAAGTGCCTTCCTCTTTTCAAAGGGAATGCAGACCCATGCATGAGAACCAAAAATGCGAAAGTGGATCACTTCCGATTTGAGGCCACTCTAAGCCTCGTAGGGACTCTTATCCTTGATAGATCTATGGGGAGATCTGTTTTGGATATATGTTGCATAGTTAAGTGCTTCGGCCCATAGTCTATGTGGCAGTGACTTTGCATGCAACATGCAAGATGCCATCTCCTTTAGAGATCGGTTTTTCCACTCAGCAACTCCGTTTTGTTGCAGAGTGTAGGGAACTGTATGCTGCAACTAAATCTCTGCCTCATGGAAAATATTGTGGATCTCATGATTCACATACTCTCCCCCTTTATCAGTTCAGAGGACTTTGATCTTCTTTCCAGACTGTGTCTCAACCAAAGCTTTGAAATCTTTGAGGTGTTGAAAGACCTTGGATTTTTGCCTGAGAAAGTAGATCCATGTAAAACATGAGAAATCGTCAACAAAAATGAGAACAAACCTCACTTTGTTGATTGATGGATGCGGAAAAGGACCCATGAGGTCACTATGGATCAGATCTAAAGGTGCAGAAGCTCGCTGAGACTTTCCCTTATCGAATTTCTCTTGAGGGTGTTTTTCAAGAACACATCCCTCACATACTCCCTTGGAGAAATGGATGTCTGGTAGACCATCAACTAATATGTGATTGCTAAGCTGTTGCATGTATTTAAAATGAAAATGTCCAAACCTTTCGTGTCATATCCTACTACTTTCATCAGCATGAGTAAGTAGTAAATCGGAATTAGGTTCAATGAATTTAGAAAATGTATAGAATCTAGACTGATGATTTACCTTACTAGTAGAAACCTTGGAGTTGGTTTGCATGTCGTAGATGTCCATGAAATTTGGTGTGAATACAAATTTCTTTTTGGTGCCAAAATTCATCATCCGATACACAGAGAGAAGGTTGAAAGAAATCTTGGGAACATGCAACACATTCTCAAAGCTTCCATTGGTGAGTTCAATCCTTCCTTTGTTGGTGACTTCGACAGAAGAGTTGTCCCCCATCAGAATAGGAGGACCTTTGCATGCATCCAAATAAGAATAGACTGCTTCTGAGGTATCCATGTGATGTGATGCTCCTGAATCTACGATCCAAGCATCGGAAGAGGAGTTGATGGTAATCAATGCATGGCTAGAATTGCATTTCTTGGAATTCAAATCTTCTGGCTTCTTCTTCTTTGCACCCTTGGGGATGTGATCTCCAAGGTTGTTTTGATGAAGTATCTGAGACATAATATCTATTTTTTTTTGCATGCATGCATATTCCGAATGGAATCGTATGTGCATTTCTCTCCTTTTCTTCCCTTTTCTCCTCTGGATCCGGAGGCGTCGGTGAAGGGTTTTGTGTACCCTTCCTTCTTCGTATGTGCATGAGCTTTCCACTTATATTTATCTTTAGAATTCTAATATTTGTGGCTACCATCATGCACAGTGAGTGCATGTGCCCTTGGGCCTTTGATTGTGCCCATCTTGATGATCTTGGTTTGCTCTTGAGTTAGGGATTCGATAAAGTCCTCAAGAGAAGGCATCTTCCAGGTTGCTCCAGAGGCGAATCTGACAGTATGGAATGTGGATATGAATACTAAGAATTCAAGAACAAGCTTGGAGAGAATGGTGAGAACCATTTGTTTCTCCTCCTTCAATTTATCAACCCCGCAAGCTTTGAGTTGCGACAGTAAATCCTTGAATTTTGTAAAGAAATCTTGGATATTCTCGAATCTTTTTGGATCCAATGTGAGCAGTTCCACCTCCAACATGTGTCCCCTCGTCTCATCCTTTTTTCCAAAGAGCCCTTCCAATATGATCCAAGCTTCATTGAGAGTCTTACAGGAATATATATGAAAAAGGAGATCGTGAGAAATAAGACTGCAAATTGTTTCGAGTGCCTCATCCATGCGATTTAAGTACTTGGATTTTTCTATGGTTGATGTCGGCTCTGTATCTGTATTCATGGTTAACCTATACAACCCTCTGGATTGGATATGTATGGTTATTTTCTCCTTCCATGCAAAATATTTGTAAGGTGTAAGAATGAATTCTATTTGGAATTCCATCTTTCCGTTGTCTTCAATCTTTTGTACGTGCAAAATATTTTGGTGTAGCTTTTTTCTTAGTAGTCCGTCAGCTCTGATACCATGTAAATGTGTTGAAATTGCACAGAATATATCTAGATAAAAAATAATACACACATTTGCAGAGAGAATTGGAAAAAGAAGAAGAAGGAGACAAAGAATGGAAGAATTCTCATTAACCGTTGTGAATAATGAATAATTTACACATGATATACTCTGTATAACTCAATGAGTTCGACTTGAGGTGAACCAAGTCACCATAGTGGTGGTCTAGAGTGATATGGACACACACCAATAGTTACGAGAGTGAACTACCACCTATTCTAGTCTCTTAGGCAGTTACGGGAGTGAACTACCACCTAGTTGAGTTAACTAGTCAACTAGTCTTCAGTTAACTGACTGAATAGAAAGTAGTGAGGATTTAACTCAATGAATCAAGGCTAATGCGCCACTTTGGTGATGATACCAAGGAAAGGTCTAATTATCATGGTGATGACCCTAATGTTGCATGGTGATGATCCCAATGCAACATCTAAACTCAACTCAACTAGTCAAACTGAAGTGTGAACTGAAAGAGAATATTCTCCAGGTGGAATATTCTCTCCTAAAATATAGGAGACTGAATAATGACTAATTATGACTAATAAACAAATAAAAACCTTAGGAAAAATAAATCCTAGGTGTGTGTGAAGTAACTCCAACAGGTACAACTTTTGATTCTATTCACTGATAATTTTCACCCTTCTACTTGAATCGAAATTATAATTGACTAAATTGCATCACGCAGAAGTTTAATCTATGACTGATAATTTACCATATTCAACCCATTTTGTCTAGAATTAAGAATTTAATAGTTATACAAATTTTGTAAGAACAATATATCATGTTCCAGTCACTTATTCAATCACATTCTTGTATCTAAAAACTAACATTTATTTACAACAACACAAGATACAACAATATTTAACTTGGAGAATTCAATGAAAATTCACATAATCAGAAAATAAAATACCGTAACCAATGTGGCAGTTGGTGTTCCGAACTAGATCCTTCGCCTTCCAATCCCAAGACTTCATCAGTACCTCCCAACCAATCCTAGGGGTACTCTTCTATCTATCTTGGGGTACTCTTCTATCTATCTAGGGGTATTATATATCTACGATCTAATCAATTAGATCAAATTTTGTAAACTTGGGAAGTGTATTAGCTCTACAAGTCACCAATGTAAATATTAGATTTTGGAAGATATCTTATTTGTTTCCTGCAAACTTGTCGAGATGAATCTACAGTCGAAGTAGTAATTGAGAAGATTGATCAGATAAGGGAAACACTCGTCAATAATAAATCTTCCTTTTCTTTATAATTACATATTATAAATCTGTGATCCTGTAGTATAAAACACCATTAATATTAATGATTTTTCTAAATTTTTACAAGAAAATGGATTCACAATATTCCTCACAGTCGGTACTTATTCAATAAATTTCTTCTTAAACAAAATCACAGGACAATAAATATTATAAACGGAGTATCAGTCATGGAAACAAATTCTGAGATTGAATGAGAGAAGCTTGGTAGTTGCAAAAATTTAGTCTATGATCACCAATAAACTTGAACTCTTAAATGTCTTGGAATATTAACACAATGAGGAGGAAGCA
>JASDQU010685510.1:0-13812 GCA_032191745.1 Picea mariana | reverse complement strand
CTTCTTCAGTCGACAGACCAAAGATGAGTCCTACATAAATCCCTGGGGCTGCTCCATGTAGATCTCCTTAGAGAGATCACCATGAAGAAATGCATTCTACACGTCCATCTGATGGACTTCCCATCCCTTGGCTACCACAATGGTAAGGGAAAATCAAATGGAATCCATCTTCACTACTGGAGTGAACGTCTCATCATAGTCAATACCATGAACCTGCTGAAAGCCTTTGGCGACAAGCCTAGCTTTGTATCTGTTTATCTATCCATCCACTCCACTCTTGGTCATGTAGACCCATCTTCATCTAACACGTTTCCTCCTAGAAGGAAGGGGAACCAGATCCCAAGTCTGGTTCTTGAGGAGGGAGTTGTACTCCTCCTGCATGGCGGATTCCCAAAAGGGATTTCCAGTAGCCTCGCCATAAGACTGTGGATCTAAAGACTGAACCAAGAAAAGATGCCTCGAAGGCAATGGTTCAGTGGCAATGAGTGCAACAGGAGGCTCCTCGAAATCAGATCGAGTCCTCCTAGTATCAGTTGGATCACTGACGAGATCCCCTGCATCCTGAAGAGTAGCCTATGCCCACTTGGGCCTCTACTCTGGATTTGCAACTGCATCTAGATGCTTTGACTCTGCATCCGACTATACTGACTTTGAATTTGAATCTGAATCCTTTGAGTCCTCTGAATCAGAACTTTCATCTAAAAAAGAGTCGGCATGTGCATGCTCATCATCTCAGACATGTGGAAGAGTGAAGGTGTATGCATGCGATTACTGAGGTACATGCGAGACACTTTCCTCGAATTGGACACTACGCTCAGTCAATCTGAGGAAAGATCAATAATCTAGTCTGAAGAAATATCAATAAGCCGATATCGCTTCACACCATTGGGGTATTCAATAAAAATTCACTCAATGCTCTGTGGATCAAATGCCTTCCTCTTTTCAGAGGGAATCCTAGCCCATGCATGTGAACCAAAAATATGAAAGTGGGTCACTTCCGGTTTTAGGCTGCTCCAAGCCTCGTAGGGGGTCTTATCCTTGACAGATCTATGGGGATATATGTTTTGGATGTATGTTTCACAGTTAAGTGCTTCGGCCCATAGTCTCTATGGTAGTGAATTTACATGAAACATGCAAGATGCCATCTCCTTTAGAGATCAGTTTTTCCGCTCAACAACTCCGTTTTGCTGTGGAGTATAGGGAACTGTATGCTGCAATTGAATCCCTACCTCATGGTAAAGATTATGGATCTCATGATTCACATACTCTCCTTCATTATCAGTTCATAGGAATTTGATCTTCTTTCTAGACTATGTCTCAACCAGGGCTTTGAAATCTTTCAGGTGTTGAAAGACCTCAGATTTTTTCCTGAGAAAATAGATCTATGTAAAACGTGAGAAATCATCAACAAAAATGAGAACAAACCTCACTTTTCTGATTGATGGATGCGGAAAAGGACCCATGAGTTCACTGTGGATTGGATCTAAAGGTGTGGAAGCTTGCTGAGACTTTCCCTTGTCAAATTTCTCTTGAGGGTGTTTTCCGAGAACACATCCCTCACATACTCCCTTGGAGAAATGGATGTCTAGTAGACCATATACTAATTTGTGCTTGCTAAGTTGTTGCATGTGTCTGAAATTCAAATGTCCAAACCTTTCGTGCCATATCCTACTACTTTCATCAGCATGAGTAAGCAGTAAAGCAGAATTAGGTTCAATGAATTCAAAAAATGTATACAATCTAGACTGATAATTTACCTCACCGGTAGAAACCCTGGAGTTGGCTTGCATGTAGTAGATGTCCATGAAATTTGGTGTGAATATGACTTTCTTTCTAGTTCCAATTCATCATATGATACACGGAGAGAAGGTTGAAAGAAATCTTGGGAACATGCAACACATTCTCGAAGCTTCCGTTGGTGAGTTCAATCCTTCCTTTGCCGGTGACTTCGACAGAAGAGTTGTCCCCCATTAGAATAGGAGGACCTTTGCATGCATCCAATGAAGAATATACTCCTTCTGAGGAATCCATGTGATGTGATGCTCCTAAATCTACGATCCAAGCATCGAGATAGGAGTTGATGGCAATCAAGGCATGGCTAGAATTGCCTTTCTTGGAATTCAGATCTTTTGGATTCTTCTTCTTTGCACCCTTGGGGATGTGATCTCCAAGCTTGTTTTGTTGAAGTATATGAGACATCAGATCTATTTTCTTTTTCATGCATGCAGATTCCAAATGGAATCCTTTGTGACAATATGTGCATTTCTCTCCTTTTCTTCCCTTTTCTCCTTTGGATCCGGAGGCATCAGTGAAGGGTTTTGTGTACCCTTCCTTCTTCGTATGTGCATGATCTTTCCTCTTATCTTTATATTTAGATTTCTTATATTTTTGTCTGCCATCATGCATAGTGTGTGCATGCGCCCTTGGGCCTTTGATTGCACCCATGTTGATGAGCTTGGTTTGCTCTTATGTCAGGGATTTGATAAAGTCCTCAAGAGAAGGCATCTTCTGGGTGGCTCCAGAGGTGAATCTGACAGTATGGAATGTGGATACAAATATAAATAATTTAGGAACAAGCTTGGAGAGAATGGCAAGAACCATTTGTTTCTCCTCCACCGATTTATTAACCCCGCAAGCTTTGAGTTGCGACAGTAAATCCTTGAATTTTGTAAAGAAATATTGGATATTGTTGAAGATTTTTGGATCCAATGTGAGAAGATCCACCTCCAACATGTGTCCCCTCATCTCATCCTATTTTCCAAAGAGCCCTTCCAAGATTTTCCAGGCTTCATTGGGAATCTTACAGGAAGATATGTGAAAAAGGAGATTGGGAGAAAGAAGACTACAAATTGTTTTGAGTGCCTCATCCATGCAATTTAAGTACTTGGATTTTTCTATGGCTGATGTCAGTTCTATATCTATGTTCATGGTTAACCTATACAATCCTCTGGATCGGATATGTATGATTATTTTCTCCTTCCATGCAAAATAGTTGTAAGGTGTAAGAATGAATTCTTTTTGGAATTCCATCTTTTCGATGTCTTCAATCTTTTGTACTTGCAAAAATTTTTGGTGTATCTTTTGCTTAGCAGTCCATTGGCTTTGATACCATGTAAATTTTTTGAACCTGCACAGAATAGATCTAGCTAAACAATAATACACATATTTGCAGAGAGAATTGGAGAAAGAAGAAGAAGGAGAGAAAGAATGGAAGAATTCTCATTAACCGTTGTGAATAATGAATAATTTACACATGATATACTCTGTATAACTCAATGAGTTCGACTTGAGGTGAACCAAGTCACCATATTGGTGGTCTAGAGTGATCTGGACACACACCAGTAGTTACGAGAGTGAGCTGCCACCTAGTTGAGTTAACTAGTCAACTAGTCTTCAGTTAACTGACTGAATAGAGAGTAGTGAGGAGTTAATTGAGGGAATCAAGGCTAATGCGCAAATCTGGTGATGATGCCAAGTCAAGGTCGAATTATCATGGTGATTATCCCAATTTTGCATGGTGATAATCCCTATGCAACATCTAAACTCAACTCAACTAGTCAAACTGAAGTGTCAACTGAAAGAGAATATTCTCCAGGTGGAATATTCTCCTAAAATATAGGATACTGGATAATGAATAATTATGAATAATAAAAAAATAAAAACCTTAGAAAAAATAAGTCCTAGGTGTGTGTGAAGTAACAAGTAACTCCAACAAACATTTTGTCACAACAATTCTTAAAATATTATGAAATATTAGATTTTTGGAGTAATTTTCCTTAGATCCCAGATTAGTTAATGACTAGCTTTGCTTGAATTTATGAAGTAACTAAATTAAAAAAATGAAAGAAATGAGCCAAAATATAGAAACCATCCACAAAATTGAACACAAGATGTATCCAGGGAAACCCAATATGAAAGAAAACCCAACTAGAAGGTGAGGTGTATGATTTTCTCTCTTTTCTTTAGTTATGGAAAACAAGTACAAAGAAAGAAGCACTCACTATGGAGTTTCCTTAGACATGGTGGCCTGAATGATCACTACAAAATATCTTGTACCTCCTTTTTTATTCTGTCAAACTACCACTCCTTGGATGCTCTTCTCAACTATGGAACAACTACAACAGAAAATAATGAAACCCTTTCTCCTCCTAGCATCCTGATACTAAACATACCTTGATAGCCATATATGGTTAGGGTTTTGTATTACTCAACCATGAATTAGTGATAAGGTTTGGACGTTTTACAATCTTATTGAAATTCCACATGTGGATATTCTTACATGTTTTGAGTTATGGGGGTTGACGTGGCATCCACTCGTACCGTGGTGGTCAACAAGGTAGGTCAACCTGGGAGAGGCATAATGTTTGCATATGAGCTCTGATTGAGGTGATTCTTGCACCATTGGAAAGGTCTCAGTGTGTAGAATATGCTTCCTCCTTTAGATTAGGTATATACCAAATAAAAATGGCATTTGATGCCTCAAATGGATATGGAATATTTTAGATGTTTTTTTGGAGTGCAACTTTCATAATTGGGACCTACCGCTAAAATGGCCCCACAAGATGATTCCTTCATTTGTTTTACACCCAGAAAGTAACAAGATAGATGAAATATTGTAGGATGATCCAATATATATCATACCTCCTTATTTAGGGAAATTTTTGGTTCCAAAAATATTTACTAAATGAGGTGAGGAAATTTTTCCTTTGGCTTCTCTCCAGAGTACCATTTTGCTTTTCCTAGACATTGTCCTTTCAACCCAATCTAACAAAGGTCATGTTGTCCTTGTCTTATAGATATGGAATTCCTCTCCAAAACTATGACTTATGACAAATATTCTTGAGCATCTGGTGATAATTCCTCTATGGTAGGTAGGACCCGCTCCTCCTCATGATATTGAACATGGAAGGTTCATAGAGTTTCAAATTATCCAAATTCACTATTGATTAAATGCACATGTAAGGGGGTAGATTGAGTCTGTAGGCATGATCTCGCACCTTATACAATAATTCAGAAGGGCCATACCATAGAGCATTGACATTCTCATGTGGACCCTATTGTCTTTCCTTGTTCAATTGTAACCAAATTTTGTCTCACACTTTGAATGAGTTTTTAGTTCTGTGTTGACCATTTATGTCCTTATATTTTTCCCGTGACTTCTTTAGTGTCTCCTATACTTGAAAAATGGATTTTTCTAATTTTTCCAATGAATTTCTCTTCTCTGAATGCTTCTTCTATGGTTTCTTCCCTCACTCCTCCTTTATATCCATATACAACATTGAGCAAGTTTCAAAAGTGGACTTACCAATATAAGTGTGGTCTTCTATGTTATAAGAGTGCTAAATATAGGTCATATTTTCATCTAGCCCCTCAATGTTGTAACAAGATCTTGTTGAATACTTCTATCTATCCATTTATGTCAGGATGGAATGTTATATATCTCTCCAACTTCATGACCATATTCTCCCAAAGTGTATTCAAAAGGTACTAAGAAATCCAGTATCACTATTTGAGATGATGCTCCTTGGTATCCCAAAGACTACCTAGATATATTTAAGGAACATGCTTTCTTCTTCTTGTCTTAATATGGTATTTTTTAAAGGAATAAGAATGTACATCTTATTGAACCTATCAAATACCACAAGTAAATAGTCAAGTCATTTCCTAATTGTTGGTAAGACTCCCACAAAATCCATGGAAATGATTTCCCAAGGTCACGCAGATGAAGGTAAGGGATGGTATAGACCTTGATTTATATTACTATCCTTACCAGTACAACAAATTATGCATCCTCTAATATTACTGGAATACATATTCTTGCATTCTGGGCCTGTTATCCCCCACTTTCATGGATAACGAGGAGATCATGTCTCGAGGCCCACGGGTCCTAGTCATGGAGTACCGATAGTAGGATTGACTTCAGCATGGCCCTGGAGGGCCCACCTTTTCTCTCTTCCAGCATCCATATCCTGTTAGCAGCAACAACCTCCACCACCATCGGCTTGGTCTTGTGTTAGAGAGGGTTCTTAATTCATGAGGTAATTAGTTCAAGTATCATGGTATGTGTCACTTTGATCATCAAAACCATTGAATGTATGCATCTGATTCCTTTTATTTCTAGCAACTGCTTGGATCTTACACTTGCCCACTTGACCATGCTTTGGGGATTGACAGAGTGTCTTAGTAAGCCTGTGTCTGTTGGTTTTGGTTAGCCACTTGGTTTGTCTCTGAGAAGCCATCATCTGCTCACTTCACAGTTTCACTTTTCCATCTTGTTTCCCGTTCACCTATCCCATTCCACTTGTCCGAGCACTGGGTTGACCTCTTTTAGGATTGCACATTATCTAGTGAGAAGAAGGGGATAAAGGACCAGAAGGTAAAAGCAAGATGGTAAAAGATAAAAGCGTAAGAATAAAACCTCGAGATGCTTTGCCCAGGGATCCTCGAGAAAGCAATAAAAGGCTTCTCAACAAGAAAAAAGAGGGACCCTAAAAAAACAATAAAACAAGACCTAACCATAGGATAGGGGGTATCATCATGAGCCAGCCTATTAGGTCCATGGGTACCTAGCAGTATGACATTTCCATCAACTGGATACCACACCAGGGCAGTGACCTTTGGTTACGTGGCCAAGGGAAAGGGGGTCTCATCACAAGCCAACCTTCTAATTTATGTGAAAGTACTTGTGGGTAACACTGTCACCAATGGTCACAACGCTAGGATGGTGTCCCCTGATTATCTCTTGAGAAAAAAGAAAGAAAAAAGAAATAAAAAAATGAAATAACAGAAAGAATAAAAGGCATGAATGGGCTTGGAAATAATTGCATCCATGACATGTACAACTCGCCTTCTACAAAGGCACTCACAGGTAACATCTTGCATCCTTGGCCTTCATTGTATCCACCTGCTTGGACATCCCTTGACCACTTCATCCACTTACATGTCTTGGAAGAGGTCTCTTCCAGGAACTTCCCTTATTCAGTGGAAACTAGCTCAATAGGATTCCTTGAACTTTTCCCAGGCTTGTATGGTAGGTTTGTGTAACGTCTTTGAGCTATTGATTGATCTATTAGGGGTTTTATGCATATGTTTATTAATATTGATGATGAAATGTGATTGACATTTCTATGATCCCTGTGATTGATGAGCCCATGGAGGGCGTAGCCTTTGATGTGCAGGACCATGCCCAATGGATAGGTACCATCTTGGATCAGTACACATGGGGAGCTGATCAATTCAGACCTCCATGGGGCTGAAGAGCCCATTAGGTGGATGTTGAGACCCCATCAGGGGGATATACATGATAGAGATGGATTCGAAGCTTTGCACCATAGGAGAAGAGGATGTTCCACTAGAGGCACCCCAACAGAGCTTGACCTAGGGGGGATGATCCTCTCTCAATGGAATGTTGGCTTGGGAGACATAGGACGTCACCACCTTGACCATGACATCACCGAGCATCATGGACACTTTTGGAGGTAGATTAGGTAGCAGTGGCACATGTGGCAGGTTGGAGAAGCCCAATGAGGGATAATGTTTTGCTCTAGGACACCCCATCTGCCCTACAAGGGGCTAACGTCTCTCTTGGAGGGGATTTTACTCTCTTTTCAACTTGATTTAGGATTTAATTTGACAATTTAATGTAAAACAATATGATTTTGGTATTTTGGCCTTGTCGGTCTTTTACATGACCTAAAAGGTAAAATTAGGTCATAATATTGTATAAATGAGGGATTTTTACCTTGATTTTTTGGGATCATCACTTACTCACCACTTTGTAAGGTCTTAAATTTGTGCCTTATCTTGGGTTATTGGCTGATTTAAGGAGGAACACTTGTTGAAGGAAGACATTTTTTGGCATATTTTAGCATTTCTCTTGAAGGAAGGTGTTACAACTAGGGTTTGCATGGTTATTTCTTGATGAATTGTAAGTATTTTTCTGCAAAACTTCTTGAATGAATGGTTGTAGTCTAATTTCTTTCATATGTTTATGAATTTTTCTAAATCAAAACCCTAGGTGACAAGAACACAAGTAGGTCCTTGTCTCATGTCCCCTAATAGAGAAATTTTCAGCCATTGAAGAAGAAAAAGAGAGCCTAGCCATAACTACACACCTTTTTCTTACTCTCCTTTTCTAGCCGTACCATTTATAATTCAAGATGAAGAAGATGTCCTAGGCCTAGGTTATCCACACTTAGGGTTGTTTTTCTTTTAGGGTTTGATGAAAGGGCCTTGCTGTAGCAACACTCTCCCTCATTAAGCCTTATTGTCTTGATTTTTTGCTTCATTTGAGCTATCCATTTTACCAAGTTGACCTAAGGAAGGAGGAGAGAGCATGAGGCCTTGCTGTAGCAACACTGGAGTGAGCCTCTCTCCCCTAGGGTTTTTATTTTGAGGCCTTGGCTTAGCAACACTTCAAAACTTCTCCCTCTTGTCCTTAGTCTTTGTTTCCTTCAACTCTTGCGTCCTTCATTATTGACTCCATTAAACCCTAAGGCACTGATCCTAAGACCTCAAGCGTTGAAGTATAACTTGATCGCACCACTCTCAAAACTCTTTGAATTTCAAACCTTAACTACTCTAACCCTAGTTGCTGATGTCATCATTGGTTATTTCATCTTTAATGCAAC
The DNA here is from genome assembly GCA_032191745.1 of Picea mariana. Lineage (NCBI taxonomy): Eukaryota > Viridiplantae > Streptophyta > Pinopsida > Pinales > Pinaceae > Picea > Picea mariana. The sequence goes on along the minus strand of JASDQU010685510.1, from coordinate 5,182 downwards.
AACATTTGGTTTTAAAAGCAATTGAATGATGGTTTAAGAATTAATTGAATAAGGTGTTGATTGGTTACATTGAGTGCTACATTGTTCTAATATTTATTGGTGAAGTGTATAAATTTCCATTGCTATTGATAAACATTGACTTCTTCAACATTTATTTCCATATTGCTTATATATTTATCAGATAGTCTCATGAAGTACTAACCCATTAAATAGCTTGCACATCTCAGTTTGTTGTTTCTTTGTTCCAGGCAGGTACACTTCTTTGGGGGTTTTGTTTCATTATTGGCCTTTGGCCAGATTATCTGTTTGGGTGGTGACTTGTGAAGGGGGAAACCTTACCTTGGTCTTATTAGCCTTTTTTCCTCTTCAAAACCCCAGGTCACTGGGGACGTCTCCCTTGGGCCAAACCTCCCTAAAGAGAAAGAACCATCCCATTGTGGTGACATTGGGTGGGATTGGTTCCTGTTACACTAGTTTGACCTTCTATCTTATAGCCTTTTATCCTAGCTACAAACAACGCGATAATAGGGCCAACACACATTTGTAAGTTAAAAACTGTCTTCCCAACACCAAAATGTCCTGCAACTTTGGAGGTGTGAGCCTTTTTGCTAAGCTGCAATATTTCACCTTTAGTTATAGAGACCTTGTCTATATTGTAGAGTAACCCATTCTAGATATGATATCTATCCTTACTATCACCTTCTTCTAAATGAATTTGGCCCTATAGCCACTAAAACGCTTCCCTGAAGTCCTCATCTTCTATGTATGCCTCTTTGTATGCATCATGGGTAAAGAACTCCATGTGAATAAGAGTTACCAAAGATATAATTTTGGATGTTTGTGGCCTTGAAAGAATGTCTACAAATTTTTTAATGCTTCCCTTATTATACTTGATGACTAGATGAAATTTCTACAAAAAATCCGTCCACTTGTAATGCAGGTTTGTCGAATCTTACTTTGGGACTACAAATATTGTAGTAGTTGGTGATAAATGTATGTAATGGTTTCCTTTCCCATAAAATAATTCTTCCACATATTAACCTCTTGAACTAGGGCATACAGTTCCGTATCATATGTAGGGTAGTTCAAAACTCCCCCATGAAACATCTTAGGATGATAACATACTAGCTTACCTCATATTAAAACTTCTCCCATAACATACCAACTTCCATCAGTCTCCACTTCAAAGGGATTATGAAATTTTGGGAATGTGAGAACTGGTGCTTTACTGATCTTTTGTTTCATCTCATCGAAATATTTCTGTTGATTCTTTCCCCACTAGAAACTCTTACCACTAGCTCTTATGGCATGGAGTGGTGGAGTTACCACTGAAAAAGATGCTATGAACTTTCATATGTGCTATTCTTCCCCAAAAAAGATCTTAAATTTAATGTCATTGATAGGAACTAACAATTTTATGATGGCCTCCATCTTTGCAAGATATATCTTGAGCTCCCCTCCATTGATCACATACCCCAAATACACCAAAAAATACTCAGAAAAATCACATTTATTGAGGTTATTCAGTGGTTATTTATCTTTCAGAGTCTCTAACACTTGCATGAGATGTGATATGTGCTCTTCCTAGGTAGAGCTATAAAATAATATATATGAAAAATAGGTCCATTGTGGCCATCGTACTGGTGGATACCAAGTGTAAAATGGGTTTTTTAAGTGTTCTTGGTTGGCCCAAAGTGCATTATAATATTGAGAAGGATTTGGATGAATACCAAGTAGATGATTTGGCTAAGGTGTTTTTTGATTTATGATACAAAGATTCTCAATTCCTTCACTTGTTCCTTGATAAAATGTTTTTCCCTTAGGTAATGAAGAACAATTTCTTGTATCATGGTCCTGTTCACATATAACATATATTTCTACACTATCCAAGGGATACTCATGAAAGGGATGTTTCTTACGACATTTTGGACAAAGTATAACAAAGGGTAATGTTTATTCATATTGATTCTTATTGATTTTCATAGTATTTAGTTGGGAACTTAGAGAACTAAGGATGTCAGTTTTAAAATTATCTAACAAATTCCCAATTTCAACTGGAGTAATTGCACTCCCTAAAGGTTTACTAATCCTTGAAAGGATTTCCAAAGACCCCCTTCCTAGTTTATTATTATCTCTTGAATATTGTTTACATAACTCACAAATGGTATTATATGGAAATTGAGAAACATCTCCAACCCCCATCAAATTTAGAACATCCAAACACTGATCCAGGATACCTTTAAGAAAAAGTGCCTGTAGTGTATTCATATATAATTGATGTTGATTGGATCATCTAATATTATATTAGAATATTTCGACATAGTCTTCCAGACTCCGTTCTTCCTTTTGAGCCATATTGAATATTTGTCCTCACAAATCACTAACTTGGAAATAGCCTTGATATTTTTTAAGGAATACTTGTTTAATACCTTCCCTATTTTGTATATAATTTCCACCCAACCCCATGAGACAATGTAAATATTAGTTTCTAGGAATTAGATGAGTAGTAATAACTACGTCATAAGACATCAAAATCAAAGAGAAATGTGTCTCGATCCTCACTACTTATCCCATGGAAATGGTGCAAAGAAGCAGGTGGGATGTTTTTCATCTAGGTTGTACCCTTTGTATCCCTAATAGGAATTTCAAACGTGACAGGATTATATGGAACACATCCTTCCCCTTATTCTATGTGTTCTTCGACCATGAATAATAAGGTATTTTTCCAAAATTACATGGGTCCTCCAAAGGTTACATATTCTTTTGAGGTATATGAAATAGAAGGCTCTAATTTATGACTGGGAATTTCAGGAGGATTTAGTTCAACACAAGATTAATAGTTTTCTTTTAAATTGGATGTTGTTTCGTCCACAAGAGGTTTTTGTTCACTTTCGGAAGTACTTCCTCCTCTTCTTCCACCTATTGCTACCAATGTGTTAGTTTCTTGGGTGGCTCTTACTATACCATGAAAATTTCCTCTGGAATATCTTTCCCTATTCATGCATCCTAAACTATCATGGTTTGTGAAATTAGTGGAATATAGACTCACAAAAAAATATTATAGTGAAAGTGACATGATTTTACACTACAATGATTTTATAGTGAATTTTTCTTTGCGTCTTACCATCTCTATTCCCTTGCATTCATTCCTATATGCATTTAAAAGTAGTGCCACAACGTTCCTAAATCATTATAAACTATAGATTCTTAATTCTTTTAGTGTTTCCCCGACAACGACGCCAAAAATGACAACTTTAAATTAATTGCAGCAAGAAGTCTAGTTTTCAGATATTATCAAGTCCAATAGCTCCTGTGACCAGGTTTTCACTACCGTAATTTTATATTTTTTCCTTTTTTTTCTATGTACAATCAACTATGTAGAAAATAATCCTTTTGAGAGTTACTCTGGGGGGTAGTGGTTGTGTAACACACCCTCTACCATAATTTTAAAAATTTTGGGATTAATCTCCCATACATGAGAGATCTCCCTAAACTTCGCATTAGCGAAATGCCAATCCCCGGTTCTATATCGGGATATCGCAACTCGGGAGTTCGCAATTCACGCGAACACAATTTACATACACAGCAAAACCTCGATCCCCGATGGTCAACGGGTCAACCCTTCCCTCTATCGAAGATTACCCTATCGAGAAATCGACGCATGAAATGTCGTGGTTCACTTACACGGTGAATCCCCAAACCCCGAACTCCGATATGCTTCCACCTGTACTCCACCGGCGATCGTGGTCCCACATGCCACGTCACTTCAGGATTTCGCGGATCGCGAATCCGCGATGCATGACTCTTTGACGTCGAGAACCCCGATTCTTCGAATGCCAAAATCTCGAAGTTTGATGCCACCTGTCCTCCACTCGGCTATCAGGAAATCGCGATTCGGGAAACCGCGGTTCCTGGTGCACAAGGTCACAGACCTTGCCAAACCCCGACTCCCGACTCCTCAGGATCCTTCGCCACGTGCCCCTATCCTGATCGACGGTTCAGATCGATTCGGGGAATCGTGACTCGCGATTTCACGAGGTGCAGAACTCTCACCTTATCAATCCCCGAACGTCGAAACCCAGAAGTCCGATGGACTTTGGTTCTCCACACTTGTACTCGCGGGTTATCTCCTGCGCAACTCCTTCATGATTGGATGGTCCTTGGGATTTCGCGAAACTTCACAGGGGTTACAAGTCGTCGATTCTCTTCCTCTTGAGATCCTATTGGGAAATCGTGGATCGCGATTTCCTGTTGCACAATTTCCTTACCATCGAAACTCCGATGATCAAAACGCCGACGACGCCCGATCTTTTGCCACCTGTCCCCGCAGATGGATGGCTATGATTGTACCGGGATTTTTCTACGGTGTTCCCGACTCTTTCTGGGTGCTTGACACGCGTCCTCCCTACATCTCCGTCCTCCTCCGCGTATGGACTTGACAGCTGGATCCCACTCATCAGGGTTTCGTGGTTCGCGACTCCGTATGGCAAGAGTTTCTTGCATTCGAAAACCCCGATATGCCGAACCCCGACTATGTTGGTTCCACTGACATGCGTCCCTCAGATGATGGACGGTCCTAATTGTATCAGAGAATCGCGTATCGCGATTTCCTTGTACACAAATCTCTTGTCTCTGGGAACCCCGATTCCTGATCTCCGACTCTTCAGAATCCCCCGCCACGTGTTCTGGTTGAAATCAATGGCTAGAATTTCTTTCCTGCACGCTAGGGTTTAACTCCGGTGCAACTTCCCGAGATCGGACGGTTATCGGGACTATGATCTAAGATCTGACAGTTCAGATCGCTTTCCCTTGCATGCTCCCCCTTCAGAGGCTATACTCCATGCAACTCCTCCCGATCCAACGGCTGACAGGGAATGTGAACCGAGATCTGACGGTCCAGATTCGTTTTTGTTGGGTCTTGGGATTTACAATCCCAATTTCTCATTGCTCATGATGAGAGAGGCAAGGCATGTAACGCTTGCGTTACTTTCGTAAATCTAAAGGTCGTGAATCACTATGGTTCCTCCGACGATATCTCACCCGTCGACTGGTCACTCCTCACAACACTAATATCCTGGAACCGTAAGAGAATTGTTCTTCCTCGTGCAGGGTTAATAAGCCTGTGCGTTCGAATTCTTGTTCTGGGTTCTTAGTGAACCTTTCCAAGTAGGAAGTCTCTGTG
>JASDQU010685509.1:77099-93144 GCA_032191745.1 Picea mariana | reverse complement strand
AGCAGGCCATGGTCAAAGAGGCAGTGAGTAAATCATATCATTCTATGCCAGGCTTGGCATAGGAGGAACAAGAGTCAGTTGAGGCTCAAGTAGTGAAGCTCACTAAGACCATTCAGTAGCTTCAAGCCAGGATAATAGAATTGGAGGCCCACGCAATACCAAGCACCCCGCAGGAGGTGCATGAACAGAGGGAGGAAACCACTAAGAATATAGTAGTAAGGATAAGATCCCTTGCCTCATAGTGAAAATAGCTGAGTGATAGAAGCACACAGACATATGAATGCCTCACCGAGGATCCAGATCTAAGAAAGATGGAAGCACAGCTACAGGAGGCACAATAGCATGCATTTTCCATGTAGGATCAGATGAAGTTGCTCACCACAGTTGAAAGAATGAAACGATCCTAGGAGCAGCGTGCAATACAACAACAAACCACTGCCCTCTAGGGAAAGGTAATGGAAGTCATGCATAAGTTGCAACCTGTGCAGAACAAAGCCTTCAAGGTGTTCGAAGAGATTGATGGACAGGGCTCACAATTGGACCAAGTGGTTGCAACAATAGAACAATGTCTGTAAGGGCCTATTACAAAGAAGACAATTTAGGAGCTCACTAAGCAGGAGGCTTAGGTGAAGCAGTAACTTGAGTTAAGCTCGAGGCATTTGAAGCAACATTGACCAAACCTGAGTGACTTGGGACGAGTCACAGGTGAGTGTTGGTGGCTTGTTGGCCCTCCACCAAGTTTTGAGGAAACCTTGGTCAGGTTTGGACCACTTTTGAACTTTGACACATTGTTCAAAGAGGGAGTGCCCAGGTGGAGCTGAGATCACAGATCTCACTTTTTTGTAGGCTATGTGGACCTAGTAGGGGTTCTCTAGGGTTTTTGTAATGGGTTTATGGGATGTCAGCCCATGGGGTTTACCCATGATTAGGCCTTATTGTGAGGGATTGTAAAAGTATAAATAAGTAAGAATGTATGGTAGAAGTGGATAAAGAAGTTTTAGAGAAGAGTGGAGAGCTAAGTGGAAGTAATGTGATTATATTTATGCAAGGGAATGTATGTGAGTAAGGCTCTGTGCTTGATAGAGAAGTGGCTTTGTGCCTTGACCTATTTTTGGAAGGAGGATTTGGTGCTCAGTGAACAGATCTTCTCTCTAATACGAAGCTTGACTCTATGGATTAGTTCAAAGGAGTGAATGAATGTAAGATTCAGAAGAACAATAAAGAAGGCGAAGTGGTTGGTGGACGTAGCCCCGCACTGGGGTGAACAACATATATCTTGTGTCTTTGGTTTGCTTTGTGATGTGTTTTTTATGTTATGAATCTGCTTAGTGCTTGTATTATTATGTATGATATATAGATCTGTTGTTTCTTAGTGATTTACTTGTGTTAAGGATAAATGAATGTTAGATCTAACTCAGTGCTAAGTGCTCAGGATATATAATCATTTATTGTTACTATGCCAATCTATCTTTGGGTATGGTTTGCGATGTTATTAATATTAGGAAACTAATTCATGTCATATTCTAAGCGTTAATAGAATATCTTGTGAAGTGTTATTATCACAAATATGTGTCCCATCTTGGTTACAAACACCTGTGTCCTATAACCCCCCCTTCTTCTACCTCAGGTGAGACTTTTCCTGCTTCGCAGGTGTCGCCAAAAGGACTGGTAGTTGGGGTTTTGTTGGTTCGTTATTAAGAATTGAACCCTGGGTCTGCCCTTGTGCCAACAATATCCTTGCAGGTATTCCCTCATTTGACCCAACTTTGCAAACCGAAGGTGAAAATTCCTCTCATTCCCAAAATTTTTCAGCCCCTTCACTTTCAACGTGACCTATGCCTTCCATGTGTGTATGTGACCAAATTTGATGGCTCAGATCCCACTATCTAGGTAACTCAAATGGAACATTATTTATCTTTGTATGGCATTACAGATGAGTTTTCCAAACTCTGGTATGGTGTTCTCTATCTAGATCAAGAACGTTGGCAATGGTGGCAATGGAGAAAAAATGCCCACCAGGGGTATGTGGATTGGACACGCTTTGTGGGAGAGATTTATGAACTCTTTGACACTGACACCAACCATTTAGGTCGTTTGACAAATTTGAAACAATCTGGCATAGTGGAAGAATTTATAACTACTTTTGAGCGATTGGCTTTTTGTACATAGGGCATGTCTGATGTTTTTTTCCAACAATGTTTTATCAGTGGCCTCAAGGATGAAATTCGTGTCCATATCCTCATGGATTGGCCTTAGAGTTGGGTGGAAGCTACTAAAAGAGATAAGGAATCACAATAGGTTGTCTATTCTCAAAACCAAAAACCCTCCTTTATTCCTTGCACTAAACTAGTCACTCCCACTCCTCCTTCTATTCCACTAAAGATCCAGAAATTGACTAGGGCTGAAATGGATGAACCCCAATTCAAAGGCATTTGTTATAATTGTGATGACAAATGTTTTCCTGGGCAGAAGTTTAAGGAAAAAAATCTTTTTATGGCCATCTCGGAGGATGTTTCAAAAGAGGATGTTGAGGCTCCCCTTGTGTCTGCATCACCTGAACCCACTGACATGACCCCACCCTCAGACCCTCCCGAAGTAGAACTGATCATTTCCCTAAATTCTCTCACTAGCTTCTCTACTCCATAAACCCTCAAGATAATTGGTTACATTAAACATAGGAAGGTCATCATTCTTGTTGATAGTGGAAGCACCCATAATTTCATTCATCGCCGCATTGCCCAAGAAACTAATTGCTATATTTGTGTCGTCAATAATTTTAAAATCATTACTTCCAATGGTAGGTCCATGAAATGTGGAGGGTGTTGTGAAAATGTGTGTCTCCAAATTGGTGAGTACCACCTGAAATATCATATGTTTTCTATCTACATGGGCGGTTGTGAAATTGTGTTGGGTGCATAATGGCTAAGGACTTTGGGTCCCATTCTCATGGATTTTAAGGAATTAACCATGCAATTTGACCAGGAGGGAAAAAAATATAAGTTCCAAGGCATCACTTTCGGTTCCTTGGAGATCATCAGTTCCCATCGCATGGAAAAGATGCTAAAAAAAGGTCATTCTGGCATTATTTCCCAACTCCATGCCATACAAGTCACCGAGACACCCTCTGTGTCGAAGGACCTCCAATCCATCCTCTCTAAACATTAAGTGGTTTTTTCCACTCCTCAGGGACTCCCTCCTTCCCATGGTGTTCATGATCATTCCATTCCCCTTGTCCCACGAAGCCTTCCTCCCAATATTCGTCTCTATCGTCATCCCTTTTCCCAAAAAAATGAAATTGAGAAAATTGTTCAAGAATTTCTCAACGTAGGTGTTATCTACCCTAGTACGAGCCCTTACTCTTATCCTGTGGTCATGCTCCTTAAGAAATAAGGTTCTTGGCACATGTGTCCTGACTTCCGCGCCCTCAACAAACTCACCATTAAAGACAAATTTCCCATTCCTGTCATTGATGACCTCTTGGATGAATTGAGTGGCACCTAGTTCTTTACTAAACTTGGTCTTCGTTTTGGCTACCACCAAATAATGAGGAAGACATTCCTAAGACTTCATTTAGAAACCATGAGGGCCACTATGAGTTTTTGGTCATGCCCTTTGGCTTGTGTAATTCTCCCTCTAGTTTCCAAAGCCTCATGAATCATGTCTTCCATCCTTTTCTCCTCCATTTTTTCTTAGTTTTCTTTGATGACATCCTCATCTATAGTAAAACCTGGACAACCCATCTTGCTCATGTGTATCAAGTTCTCCATCTACTCTCTCAACACCAATTTTTCCTCAAACAATCTAAATGTGCTTTTGGCACCTCAAAAGTCGAGCACTTGGGTCATCTTGTTGGCAAGGCCGGTGTCAGGGTGGATCCTAAAAATATTGAAGCTATGCAATATTGGCCTTACCCAAATACTCTCAAAAGCTTGTGTGGATTTATGGGTTTAACTTGTTATTATCGCAAGTTTGTTAAGAATTATGGAAAGATTGCGGCACCTCTGACTACTCTCCCTAAAAATAATTCTTTCACTTGGACTCCAACAAATTCTCAGGCTATTCAAACCTTGAAAATGATGATGTGCACCACTCAATCCTGGCCCTTCTTGATTTCACAAAGGCCTTTGTCCTGGAATGTGATGCTTCCGGGAAAGGAATTGGCACAATCCTTATGCAAGAGGGTCGGCCTTTGGGCTTTACCAACAAACAAATTTCATAGCGACATTTGGGTAAATTAATCTATAAAAGGAAAATGTTGGCTATTTTGCATGTCGTGGATATTTTGCGCCCTTATCTATTGGGGCAACACTTCCAAATTAAGAAAGATCATCAAAGCATCAAGTATTTTATGGAACAATGCCTTTCCTCCCTAGAGAAACAAAAATGGGTGACTAAGCTCTTTGGATATGATTATGATATCATTTACAGGAAAGGAAAATACAATGTGGTTGTTGATGCACTTTCCATAAAATACGAAGATGAAGGGTCCCTTTTTTCTCTCTCCTTCATTGTACCAGATTGGCTTAAGATGTTTTTCAGGAATGGCTACACGATCCCAAAAGTTTGCATCTGATACAACAATTGCAGGCCAATTCTTCAGTATCCCTAGGGTATTCTTGTCTCAATGATGAGATTCAATACAAAGGTCATTTCTATTTAAGTAAACAGTAAAAAATTAAATCCACGGTACTTTTTGAGCTTCATGCTACACCCACCGCTGGACACTCCAGGTTTACCAAAACCTATGACCGGGTCAAACGTTAATTTTTATGCGATGGTATGAAACATGACATTCATAATTTTGTGGATGAATGTGATGTTTATCAATGCAACAATGGAGAAACAGTCAAATATCGTGGCACACTACAACCTCTTTCGATTCCACCTACTATCTAGTGGGATATCTCTATGGATTTTATTGTAGGCTTACCTAAATTGGTAAATAAATCAGTCATCATGGTGGTATTTTATCGTCTTTCCAAGTATGCTCATTTATGTTCTATTCAACACCCATTTACAACATCCACTTTGGATCAACTTTTCATGGATCATGTCTTCAAGATTCATGGCATGCCTCATTCTATTGTTTCTGATCGTGACCCAACTTTCACCAACAATTTTTGGCAAGAAATTTTCAAGCTACAAGGCACCCAATTGCATCTCAACATAGCTTATCATCCCCAGAATGATGGTCAAACTGAATTTTTCAACACGTGTTTGAAAACATATTTGAGGTGTTTTGCATCGGAAAGGAAAAATCAGTGGGCTCAATGGTTACCACTAGTTGAATAGTGGTACAAAAATTCCTACCATACAACTACCTGCATGACTCCTTTTGAAGTGGTATATGGAAAAAATCCACCTTCAGTTCTCTCATACTTTTCAGGTGTCTCGAAGGTCCATGCGGTTTACTAAACACTTACAGTCCGGGAGGCTACTCTCCGTACCCTCAAAGATAATTTGGTCATGACCCAAAATCGTATCAAGCAACAAGCAGATCAAGGTCGCTCTGAACATCAATTTGCAGAAGGAGATCAGGTGTTTCTTTGACTGCAACCTTACAAGAAAAATTCCCTCAAGGTTGACCATTGTCAGAAACTGGCACCCAAATTTTGTGGTCCTTATACCATTCTCAAGTGTGTGGGATAGGTGGTCTATCAGTTAGCTTTGCCCAATCATTCTAAGCTCCATCCTGTTTTTCATGTTTCATGCTTAAAGAAGGTGATTGGAACTAAGTGCCAAACTCAAACCAACCTTCCTAAGTTGGATGAAGAAGGCTCCATTTGGCTATATCCGCAAGCAATTTTGGACTAGCGTGAGCGTCGTTTGCATCAGTGAACCATCAAGGAAGTGTTAGTCTAGTGGCAAGATACAACTCCAGCAGGTGCCACTTGGGAACCAACTACCATTCTGCAACAATTTCCTCATATAAAGCCTTGAGGACAAGGTTGTTTTTAAGGGGGAAGACATGTTAGGGACCTAACCCCTCGTGTAGGTAGAATACTATATTTCCATGTAATAAAGGTCAATATTAATAAGGCCTAGCAAAAAGGAAGAATAATTCCAATGTAAGAAGACCTAATAGAAGATTCTTCTTCTAGAAGGATCTTCCTCTAGATTGTTCTTTTCATAGGCATATTTAGTATAAATAGGAGTCAAGGGTATGAGAAGTTTTGTCTTGGATATTATTGTAATATGGCTCTTCTCTACTAGAGGTTGCCCCATTGAAGAGGCAAGTGAACATTTCTCTTAGTAATCAAAGTGCTCTTTCTGGTGTTATTTTCATATTATTTTGGTATTATTGTGGTGTTGTTCTGGTTATATTGGTGTTTATTTTCCATTTCTAGCTAATTATTTTTGTTTTGCATACTATTTTATATCTGAAATATTACAATCAAAATTAGTTATAAGGGCCCTCATGGGCTTAACAACTAGTAGGTCAGATCCCTCAGGAGAGGTAATCCTCCACAAAGGCTATGTGTTGTCCGATCCTTCTCTGACCCAGGGTACCTATAGAATAACCCCTCTAAGTAACCTATGTGGTACCTATGTCAAGCAACTAAGCCACCACGATATAACTAATGCGTAGGAGAACAGTCGTAAGTCAAGTATATCGTATGGGTAGGGTAGCAAAGCCCAAAATCTCGAAAGCACCACCTCTCACAGAGGTAAAGGTACTATAAAGGCCCCCATATACGAATAGATCCCCATAAATATATCTTATGCTAAGACGGTATTGGGGGGATATCCCCTCAACCAAATTCACATGACCTCGTGCTTAACTCTGGTGTAAGCAGAGCCTCTTGACATCACCAATTATACAATGGATTTCATYAGTCCCTTAGTCAGACAGATATGCTGAATTTAATAGCCTTGGAGAAGTTTACTCACAAAATCCTATTCCAAGGCTCTAAATCCTAAACTAGTTTGTGCACCCTAAAAAATAAAATCGTTTCTAATCAATTTTAAATTTATCAACGTTACTTTTAGTGGTCGTGTTTACTCAAAAAGGTGCAAAGGTGCAAAGGTGAAATTGATGATGTYATGACTCAACAAGTAAAATAAATGAATATGAATAAAATGCAAAGTCCTAACTTCAATTCCCAATAAATGATAATCTTTTCAAACATGCAATTTCCAATTTAATTATGCAATTCCAAATAAGATGCAATCTTTCTATACATGTACTAAGATCAATGACAAGAACAAAAAAGATCAAATGCCAACAATGAAAAATGTATATTTTTTGTATTTTCAATATAAAAGAATGAAAATGCAAGGACTGGACAACAACTTGATATAAAGACCCTATTGTATGTAAACAGAAACAAACTAAATAGAATATCAAGAAGAAAAATCCAGCCCAATATGCAAGGACAATCAATGAAAAGGATGATGAGAAAGAAACACCGCCCAAAAATTCAACTAAAGAAAGGTTCCCTATCACTCTGCAGGAACTCAAAAGTCATAAAATAGACCTAAGAAGACTCAAAAACTATCAAACATTACCCAACAAACATCAAACTTAGCAATCAATCAAACAAGGATGAGGTATGTGACTATTCAGACGAAAACTGTGCATATACACCCCCTACAAAATGACAACTCATGTATGTACATGTTTTTCAGGAAACAAACCGCATATATGTATTGAAACACTGCCAGGTTAAGGATAAGGCAAAGAAACTCAAATTCAAAATGAAAAGGGGTTTTCAAGCCATCAAAYGACAAGAAACTCAATATAAATGAGAGAAATCAAAGGAGAAAAACACTCCAAACCTCGAAAATAAGATTCCCTCSCCATTATGGTCGCCAATTATGTTATGAGGAAAATCACTCTATGGCATGGGGTAAACCAYGACAGACGGAAATGACTGTAGAAATAAACTCTAATATCAAGTATGCTATATAAACAAATATGCTAATAAGACAAGATAAAGAGCCTACCTCGTCCATACGTTCGATGAAGTCSATCGTTGAGCACTTGACTTAAAGCAATACACCTGCAACTTGTCGTCAACAACCAAGATATGMAAGAATATGGTGATAATATATAAAGTTAACACATTCAATAGCATAATCCATCGATATTCATAAAAAATATTCTCATGGAATAACAATTCAAATATTTGCAAGACATTAATTGGACGGGAAAAGAGTATTTCTATTAAAATGTAATCAACAAAAGTGTATGAATGACAAACTTCTATGTCGGCACATTCGTAACTGAGAAACTAAGTCCCTTCCATCTGGGCCTCCACCACTTCAATCATCCACCAAAGAAAATCTCATATAAGAGAGACAATGAGGTTGTCCATCAAATAGGGAAGAGCTTGGGAGTTGAACAATGTGTTCAGACTTAAAAGGACAAAGGGACGCATACTCAATATGAAGGGAATAATTTCTCTAGAGTAACTTTGCTCTCAATGTTGAATTCTTTCTCCTCCTTTCCACAGCTTGGATATGCACCATTTATATCCTTCAAATGGAACTGAAGGGACGATTCATAACGTTTCCAATATATGGAAGGTTGAGGATCATGGATTTTGTGACATGACATGGAAACCCGACACCATTTTTTAATTTTGGGCACAAAACGCGATGTACACAGGCTGTAATGGTGCAACTTGCGTATACATTGTTGGAGTTACTTCACACACACCTATGATTTCTTTTTCGTAAGGTTTTTCCTTGTTTATTAGTCTTATCCAGTATCCTAAAGTTTAGGGATAATATTCCTATAGGAGAATATTCGCTTCAGTTTTCACTTCAGTTTGACTAGTTGAGTGGAGTCTAGAAGCTGCATTGGTTTTGTCACCATGAAATATTGGGATCATCACCAGCTAATGCGCATTGTCCTTGGGATAATCACCAAACTAGCGCATTAACCATGATTCCTTGATCTCCTCCTCACTTCACTTTGTTTCAGTCAGTTAACTGAAGACTGGTAGACTAGTTAACTCAGCTAGGTGGCAATTCACTCCCATAACTGCCCAAGAGACTAGACTAGGTGGAAGTTCACTCCTGTAACTGATGGTGTGTGTCCAGATCACTCTAGAACACCACTATGGTGCATTGAATTTACCTCCAGTGTGCATTGGTTGAGTTATACAGAGTATATCAAGTGTAAATTATTCATTATTCATTACAGTTAATGATAATTCTTCCATTCTTTCTTTATTGCTTCTTCTTTCTCAATTTCTCTCTCAAAATGTGTGGTATTTTCTAGCTAGATCTATTCTGTGTAGGTTCAACACATTTACATGCTATCAGAGTGGATGGACTACTAAGAAAAATCTACACCAAATTTTTTGCAAGTACCAAAGATTGAGACAACGAAAAAATGGAATTCCCAAAATAATTCATTCTTACACCTTTCAATTACTTTTCATGGAAGGAGATAATAATAATACATCTCTGAACCAGAGGATTGTGCAGGTTAACCTTGAATACAGACACATAACCGACATCATCCATAGAAAAATCCAAGTATCTAAATCGAATGGATGAAGCATTCAGAACAATTTGCAGTCTCATCACTCCCGATCACCTTTTTCACATATTTTCCTGTAAAACCCCTAATGAATCCTGAACCACCTTGGAAGGGATATTTGGAAAACAAGATGAGAAAATGGGACACATGATTGAGGTGGAATTACTCACATTGGATCCAAAAAGCTTTGACAATYTCCAAGATTTCTTTACAAAATTCAAGGATTTACTGTTGGAACTCAAAGCTTGCGGGGTTGATAAATCTAAGGAGGAGAAACAAATGGTTCTCACAATTCTCTCCAAACTTGTTCTTGAATTCTTCTTGTTCGTATCCACATTCTGTTCAGTCAAATTCTCCTCTGGAGCCACCTGGAATATTCCTTCTCTCGAGGAATTTATCGAATCCCTGAGACAAGAGCAAACCAAGATTATCAACATGGGAAAAATCAAAGGCCCAAAGGTGCATGCACTTATTATGCAAGATGGAATCCATCAATATAAAAAATATAAATATAAAGACAAAAGGAAATCTCATGCAAATCTGAAGAAGGAAGGGTACTCAAAACCCTTCACCGATGCCTTCGGATCCAAAGTTGGAAAGGGAATAAAAGGGGAGAAATGCACATATTTCCGTAAAGGATTCCATACAGAATCCGCATGCATGTAGAAAAAAAAATATATAATGACTCTAATAATTCAACAAAACAACCTTGGAGATCGCATCTCTGAGGGTGCCAAGAAGAAGAAGACAAAAGATTAGAATCCCAAGAAAGGAAATTCTAGCCATGCCTTGATTTCCATCAACTCCTCTCCCGATGCTTGGATCGTATATTCAGGAGCATCACATCACATGGATGCCACAAAAGTAGTTCATTCTTCATTGGATTCATGGAAAGGTCCTCCTATTCTGATGGAGGACAACTCTCTAGTCGAGGTCACTGGAAAAGGAAGGATTGAACTCACCAACAAAAGCTTCGAGAATGTGCTGCACATTCCCAAACTTTCCGTCAATATTCTCTCTGTGTATCGGATGAGGAATTCCGACACCAAAAATAAATTCATATTCACACCAAATGCAGTGGAAATATATGACATGAAAACTAATTCCATGGTTGCTACCGGTGAGGTAAATCATCAATCTAGATTGTATACATTTTCTAAATTTATTGAACCAAATTCTGCTTTACTGCTTACCCATACTGATGAAAGTAGTAGGATATGGCATGAAAGTTTCAGGCATTTTAATTTCATATATATGCAACAACTTAGCAAGCAAATATTGGTTGATGGTATACCAACCATCTATTTCTCCAAAGGAATCTTTGAGGGATGTGTTCTTGGAAAACACCCTCAAGAGAAATTCGATAAAGGAAAGACTCAAAGAGATTCCTCTCCTTTAGATCTAATCCATAGTGACCTCATAGGCCATTTTCGGAATCCATCAATCAACAAAGTGTGGTATGTTCTTATTTTGGTTGATGATTTCTCATGTTTCACATGGATTTACTTTCTCAGGCAAAAATCAGAGGTCTTTCAACACCTCAAAGATTTCAAAACCCTGGTTGAGACACGGTCAGGAAAGAAAATCAAAGTCCTCTGAACTAATAATGGGGGAGAGTATGTCAACCATGATATCGAGAATATTTGTCATGAGGTAGGGATTCAGTTGCAACACACAATTCCCTATACTCAGTAGAAAAACGGAGTTGCTGGGTGGAAAAATAGATCTCTAAAAGAGATGGCATCTTGCATGCTACATGATAAGTTACTTCCATAGAGATTATGGGACGAAGCACTTAATTGTGCAACCTACATCCAAAAAATCTCTCCCCATAGATCTGTCAAGGATAAGACCCCCTATGAGGCTTGGAGCGGCCTCAAATGGAAAGTGACCCACTTTCATATTTTCGGTTCATGTGCATGGGCCTGGATTCCCTCTAAAAATAGGAAGGGACTTGATCCACAGAGCACTGAGTGTATCTTTTTTGAATACCCCGACGGTGTGAAGGGATATAGACTTACTGATCTTTCCTCAGACCGACTCATCATTGAGCGAAGTTTCCAATTCGAGGAAAGTGTCTCGCATGTACCTCAGCACCTGCATGCAGACACCTTCATTCTTCCACCTTTGTGAGATGATGAGCATGCACATGCCGAATATTCTTCAGATGAGAGTTCTGATTCATAGGATTTAGATGATCTAGATATAGAGTTAGTACATTCAGATACAGAGTCAGTGCATCCAGATGCAGATGTAGAGCCACAACAAAGGCCTAAGTGGGCCCATACTACTCTTTAGGATGCAGGGGATCTTGTTGGTGATCCAGATGATACTAGGAGGACTCGATCTGATTTCGAGGATCCTCCTATTGCACTCACTTCCACTAAACCATTGCCATCCATGCATCTTTTCTTGGTTCAATATTGAGATCCACAATCTTATGGTGAGGCTGTTGGAAATCCCTTTTGGGAATCTTCCATGCAGGAGGAGTACAACTCCCTCCTCGAGAACCAGACTTGGGATATGGTTCCCCTTCCTTCTGGAAGGAAACTTGTCAGGTGAAGATGGGTCTATAGGACCAAGAGAACAATGGATGGAAAAATTAGCAGATACAAAGCCATGCTAGTTTCCAAAGGATTTCAATAGGTGTATTGCATTGACTATGATGAGACCTTAGCTCCAGTAGTGAAGATGGATTCCATATGTTTGGAACTTGCCATTACAACATACAAGGGATGGGAAGTCCATATGATGGATGTGGAGAATGCATTTATTCATGGTGATCTCTCTGAGGAGATCTATATGGAGTAGCCCTAGGGATTTATGCAGGATTCCTCTTTGGTATGTCGATTGAAGAAATCTCTTTATGGCCTCAAGCAAGCTTCGAGGGCATGGTATGCCAAGATGGACTCCTACCTGTTGTCAAAGAACTTTGTATATTGTAAGTCAGACCYGAATGTTTACATGCTCAGGATGACTGTTTCACTTCTACTTTTATTTTTGTATGTTGATGATTTGTTGATCATYGGTTGCTTGACTTCAAYGATTGTTGTAGTCAAGAGGATTYTGCATGATAGGTTCTTGATGACATACATGGGTCTGTTACACTTATTCMTTGGACTCGAGATCAGATAGGATGCATCATGAATCAAACTGTCTCARGCCAAGTATGCACGAGATCTCCTTGAGARATTTCACATGACAGATTGCAAGTATGCTCTGACTCCTTTCCTATTAGGAGTCAAACTTAAGGATGGTGGGGACACTCCACTGGTTTATATCACACTGTACAGACARCTATTGGGGATCTTGTTGTATCTCACACACTCTAGATTAGACCTCTCCTATGCAGTTGGCGTAGTTTGCAGGTTCATGCAGGAGCTGCATGAGCTACATTGGAAAGATGCAAAGCGTATCCCTCGATACGTATAGGGCACCATCACCTTTGGGATTCACTATGCAATAGAATCTACATTAGATCTCATCGGATTCGTAATTCTGTCTAGGTTGGCAATAACACTGATCACAAGTCCACATATGGTTACTCACTCAGTCTTGGTTTTGGGCCTCTCTGTTGGTCGAGAAAAAAGAAGGCTTCTATTTCTCTTTCTTCATCCAAGTTAAAGTACAGAGGGGTAGTTAACATAACCATTCAGGCTATGTGGGTACAACATTTTCTCACTGAGCTAGGCATTCAGTTTCATCGACCGATCATCTTCTGGTGTGACAACTAGAGTACTCTGAAGTTCTGTAGAGATCCATTTCAGAGGCAACAGACGAAGCACATCGAGATTCACATGCACTAAATCTGGGACTTAGTACACGAGGGGTTCATCAACCTACAATTGTGTCCTTCAACAGAACATATGACAAACATCTTCACCAAGACCTTTACTGAGCAAAAGTTCCATTCTCTGCGAAGTCGTCTTGGAGTGAAGGATATAGTTTCCTAGAAACTGTCAATTCTTGTTTTTACATACATTGTACCTTGAGGGGTAGTTTTTCCCATGAGGTTTTCCCTCTTTCCTCACTTTATTTCAGTGTATCTTTTGTATTTGGGTACCTAACATGGCTTGGTTTTCGATACCCATTCTTTAGTTTCACCATAGTGATGTTTAGGGGGGGTGTTGGAGTTACTTCACACACACCTAGGGTTTATTTTTCCTAAGTTTTTTCCTTGTTTATTAGTCTTAATCCACTCTCCTAAATTTTAGGGAGAAGATTCCTCTAAGAGAATATTCTCTTCAGTTTTCAGTTTAGTTTGACTAGTTTAGTGGAGTCTATATGTTGCATTGGTTTTGTCACCATGCAACATTGGGATCATCACCAGCTAATGTGCATTGTCCTTGATATCATCACCAAACTAGTGCATTACCCATGATTCCCTAATATACTCCTCACTTCACTTTGTTTCAATCAGTTAACTGAAGACTGGTAGACTAGTTAACTCAGATAGGTGGCAGTTCACTCCCGTAACTTTGCGAGAGACTAGACTAGGTGGAAGTTCACTCTCGTAACTGTTGGTGTGTGTTCAGATCACTCTAGACCACTATGACACATTGGCTTTACCTCCAATGTGCATTGGTTGAGTTATACATAGTATATCATGTGTAAATTATTCATTATTCATTATGGTTAATAAGAATTCTTCCATTTTTTCTCTCTTTCTTCTTCTTTCTCAATTTATCTATGCAAATGTGTGTGGTATTTTCTAGCTAGATCTATTTTGTGCAGGTTCAACACATTTACATACACATGTTGTATAACTATTAGGGTGCATATATGTGGAAAAATATAATTTTAGCTCTGGGAACTTCAAAAAGGGACTTCAAGTCTGCATAGGGAAATTGAAAAGGCCCTCTTTGTAAGTTTGCATAGGGTGAGGAAAATATTGCTATAACAGATGAAGGAATATGGATTAATTATGCATAAAAATAGAATTTATGTTCCTATTTTCGGAGAACTTAGGAATTTGGTATTAAAGGAATTGCATAATGTTCCATATGTTGGAAATCCCAGTTACTAGAAAACAATTACAGCAGTAAGAAGCCAATTCTTTTGGCTGTGAATGAAAAAGGATGTTGTTGATTATATCACCAGGTGTATGGAATGCCAGAGAGTGAAGGATGAGCATAGACACTCAATAGTTTTTCTACAACCATTACTAATTCCAGAGAAGAAATGGGAAGTGATAACCATTGACTTTATAACTAAATTGCCCAGAACATCAAGGCAACACGATTCAATCATGGTAGTGGTTGATAAATTGAAAAAGGGTGCTCATTTTGTTCCTATAAAAACAACTCATACAACAACTAACGTTGCAGAAATTGACATGAAGGAAATTGCTAGGTTTCATGGGATACCTAAGACAATTGTCTTAGATAGAGACACTAAGTTTACTTCAAATTCTGGAAAGGATTATTCAAAGTATTTGGTACAAATCTGAATTTTAGCACAACATACCATCCACAGTCAGATGGGAAGACAGAAAGGGTCAACCGAGTAATTAAAGACATGTTAAGAATGCATGTGATGGATAAGCCATCTAAGTGGGAAGATTACCTACACTTGGTCAAGTTTGCTTATAATAATGGGTATCAAGATTCGTTGAAGATGAGTCCATTTGAAGACTTGTATGATATAAAGTGCAGTACTCTAGTAAGCTGGGACAATCCAGCGGATAGAGTGGTACTTGGGCCAGAGTTTCTCAAGGAAATGGAATACCAGATGGTTAGGATTAAGCATAAATTAAAGGCAGCTCAGGATAGATAAAAGGTTTATGCCGACAAGAATAGGACAACAAGGGAATTTAAGGTAAGAGAACATATGCTTTTGAAAGTAAATCCCAAGAAGAGCTCTTTGAAGTTGGGCATTTGTACAAATATGGTAGCCAAATACTGTGGTCCATTTGAGATATTGGACAGAATAGGGCCAATTGCATACATGCCTGCATTGCCTGTTTCCATGAATGTGCATAATGTATTTCATGTCTCTTTGCTAAAGAAATATGTACATGATCCTAATCATGTTGTTGATTGGCATCTAATTCAAGTAGAGATAGAGGGAGACTTTCAGGTCCAGCGAGTGCGAATACTAGACAGAAAGTTCAAAATGCTCCGGAATCCAGTTATAGAGATGGTAAAAGTTCAGTGGACCTGCTACGATCCTAAAGATGATACCCTGGAGCATGAAGATTCCATGCGGGCAGAGTACCCACAACTTTTTGAATAAATTTTGAGATTTTGATCTTTGTTTTGTATATGCACTAAGGAAAATGCCAAAATAAGGGGGAGGGGATGTAACACCCCGAGTTTTGAGCCCCCATATTAAATAATGTATTGTTACATTGCTGAGAGGCCAGAGTGCCTAGACAATTATTAAAAGGACAGTGTACCTAAGAAATGTAATGTGTGATCATTATTAATAATAAATGCATCGATGGGTGCTAGACGGATAAGGACTAGAGTTATAGGGGGCTATGATTCCACAAGAGAGGGGGCTAAGGGGATACATGATTATTTATTTTATATTACCCATTTTTTATGTAAT
>JASDQU010685509.1:56582-71205 GCA_032191745.1 Picea mariana | reverse complement strand
AAGAAGAGTAAGTTACAATGGATTTGTTGTAGGTTGTATCCCTTCATATGCTGAATAATAATAAAGGAAGGACTTGGAAATTTCTCTGGTGGACGTAGCCCACACTAGGTGAACCACGTAAATCTGTGTCTCTATTGTATTGTGAATCTTCTGTGTTTTGTTTCCACATTTGTTTTATTTTATTGCTCCACGGTCCTGTTTTTCTAACAACGCCAAGATCCACTTAAGATGGTCATCATCCATCAAGATCGGGTCCAAGGGTTCCTCCTCCTTCTTCTCTTTATCTTGCCCTCCTTCCATTCCTCCTCTCTCTGTCAGTGCTTCCCCACTTCCCCCATGCATGCAGGGAAGTCTAGCTGTCTGATTCCATTGTCATTACACATTTTTATATAGCAATATCTTGATAGAAGTATATAGTGATCGAATGTACCTTCCTCTGGGTCCTCGTAGGAACTCTTTCTCGACTGTGATGTATGAATTTGTTGTGTCTACTGCAAATTCTATGATAAATCCTACCACAATACTATCATGCCAAAAGTTGACTGCGTGGGTGAATTTGTTGTTCACCTGCTGCAGCTGCTGGATCTATACTAGAGTTCAATCTAGCTATCAAATCTAGTTCGTCGCGTGGTTATCCTTTAACCTTAATATCCACTCCTGTAGTAGATGCATAAAATCATAGAAAAAGACTTCGTGTAAATACGTAAATACGTATTTATCCAGGTATTTACGTGGTATGATCCAGGGGTTTCTATTGTCTTTTTGTGAAAACTCGAGCTCTTTAGTTCTCAACCAGCCCTCAATTTCTTCTCTCATGGGGTTCCAAGGTCTCAATATTCCCTTATAATGGCTCATTGCTCTTTTGTTTCACTCCTTCGGTTCTTATTCATTCTATCTCATCTACTCAGTCCTCTCTTGTTTCTCTTAACACGACAATAGAACCATTTATTGGTTACTATTTCCCTTCTCGGGTTGTCTGAGTTATTGACCCAAGGTTCATGTCATTTGGGGTTCTAAAAAATCCTCTAAAACTATCATCCCTCCTGGGAAACCAAAAGGAAACACAACACCCGGAAGGTATTGCACAGTCTCACCTGAGATAGCTTTCATGAGATGGTGAGAACCAAAACACATCGTCTTTTGTACCACACCACAGCTAGGAGGAGAAAGATATCACGTCCTGAGATTTGCGCCACTAGCCAAGCATAAGAGGGAGAATGGAATCATATTCAAAGCTTACCTACGAGAGATACAGGAATCCGTCATCCGAGCATGGAGAATAACACCAGAGGCTGTTGCACGATACGGGGCAGTCACCAATTTCTGGGCTAGGTGACAAGCCATGTGGATACAACCAAGGCAGAATCTGGATAAACAATGGCTACAGATGCTCTACTGTGTCACCAAGGGAGATATCGACATGATCATCAGTGAATGGCTTGATGAATGGAGGATTCCAACCATACCCAGAGAAGTTTCGAGACAAACAACAGAAGGAGGGGTTGCGCAGGTAGAAACATAGCCTCCACAAATCCTAGTACCCAAGAAATGAAGAACGGGCCAAACCAAGTGGACTCAGGCAAATGAAGGCTCAGAGCAACTAGGGACCCAGAAGGGGAGGACAGAAACCTCTCATTCGACCAATGGATAGTGGAAAATGACTGAGGGAACACAGGAAACCACATCGAACCCCATCGCACAGGAACCAGGGGGGACTAAGAGACCAGCGGTACAGGAAGAAGGTGCACGCAAGAAAATTAAGGCACAACGACCACCACCAGACTACATAATCACAAAGAATGATGGAGAGATGATTGCTAGAATGGTCCAAGACTGCCTTGCAGAGGATTTCGATCATGTCGTGAACCACAGGGATAAACTGTAGAAGGAACTGACAGAAATGGGATAGCTCCTTAAGAAATTCAAGGAAGCCCAAATCACGAGTAGCAGTAGAGGAATAGAGCCATTGACCACATAGACCTTAGAAAGGGTGGAGGTAGAAGAAAGTGACCCAATTCTTTAGATGCCACATGCACATTCCACGGTCTACATAAAGCCTAGCATGTTGTGAATGGATGAAATTGTGGGATAGACACCACTGAAGGATTTGGATCATATCCAATTGGTCTTGACACAGATGCCATCAAGAGAATTATACAAACCATAGGTTAGCGTCGACCACGATATGCAATCGCGAGCACATAAAAACTTAGTCAAGCTACAACAAGCAACAAAGAAGCGAGAAGCGTTGGAAACAGTTTGTGCACAGGACAAATCTAAAACTCAGGAGGAGAAAGAACACATAAACGAGCTAGAACGCAGAGTGGAAGAAATATTTGGGAAGCTTCCAACTACTGTGCAAGGAAATGATTTCCCAGTCACAGAGAAGATCGACCAGATTAAGCAGACAATTGATCAGTATTAGAAGGAGATCGAGACTCTCCGCAGAAAAATTAGACCGACAAATCCACTAGCAGTGAATGAGAAAAGGAAGCAGGAAGAAACAATGCAACTACAGGAGCTAGAAAAATAGGTCATCAGGGCAACTGACTTGTTGGATAAAACAACGCAACTTTGGACAAGGCTGGAAGAGGATCCACAGGTCCAACACTGGGACAAGGAGGAGGAGAGGATCAATGCAACGATCCAAGAACTCAAGCAACGACAAAATACCATACCAATTCCAGAACAGGTCAAGGGAATGCAAGAGTTAAAGAAGATACATGTAGAACTTATCACTGCAAAAACACAGAAACAGGAGCGTCAGGCTCAAATAGAACCATTGCAGGAACGGGTAGCAAAAGTACTTGCGTGGGTAGAAGAAGCCAGAAAACAAACAACACAGACTCAGCTAGAATTCTCAGGATTGATGAGCAAGGAAGTGGCATCTCAGACAGTTGACACCATCAAGGAGAAAACTGTGCAGGCACTGACAAAAGAAGCAGATTTGCAGGAACAGTTCCAGACGATCACCAAGGAGATCGAGGAAGCACAGAGAAATTAGGTGACTCGGGATGAGTCACATGTCAGTGTTGGGGGCCTTTTGGAACCAGGCTGAAGGGGAAAGAGTAGCGATCATGGGAAAGAAAGCGTGCAGAAAACTGAAGTAACAACTGGAAAAAGAACAACACGCGCGCATGCAAGAAGGTGTGCACAAAGGAAAGTGACAGCTGGAGGAAGAACAACACGTGCATGGGAGAAAGATCTAACGTAAGAAGAGTTAGGGTTTTGGTAGTGTTTTGTAAAAGGATGAAGAGCCCGAAATGTATAAATATAGATACAAAAGTATCATATAGTGGGGGTTGTTGTTAGTGTTATTGTTGTTTTTGAGGGTTAGGCTTTGGAGTTAAGTTTTGGATATTGCAACCATGCAGGAGCATAGGCGATATGTAATGTTTTTAGCGGTATGATATGATTTTGTAAGCTATTGATCAAAGAAGATATGAGGGAAGGTAGATCCAAGGATTAGACCGTAGGTTGTAGAGCCTGGTGCGATCTAGTTCACCTCATGTAGATCTTACCCAGTTTTGTGGAGAATTGTAAGTGTGTGGTGCCAGAAATGCAAAACTTCCATAATAAAACAACCAAGATCCAAATCTTTGTGGACATAGCCCAGGAGGGGGTGAAACATGGTAATACTCACGTAATGTGTTGAATGTATGGATGTCTCTACTTTCTTTCAACACTTAATGGTTAAGCTTGATGAATGAGTTAATACATTGTTATGAATTTGTTTATACTTTGCTGGAATTAAACTATGGGATATATGTATGCAACTTCAAGGAATAATTATTTTACCTTACAGCTCATGGTACCTGGATTTAATCAAGAAACCCCTATCCCCTACTCTGTCCTAGGCTGTAAACACCTGAGTCTTACAGTCACACATTTAAAGCTATCTCAGGTGAGACTGCATAGTACCTTCCAGGTGTTGTGTTGCCTTCTGGATTACCAGGAGGGTCGATAGTTTTAGAGGATTTGTTGTAACCTCAAATGACATGAACCCTAGGTCAATAACTCAGACAACCCAAGAAGGGAAATAGTAACCAACACTCACCAAATCCTTTGAAGCATTTAAAAATTTCCCATTAATGACATTACCATGGTAATTTTGATACCGAAACCACATACATGACAAATATATATTTGAATTTAATGTAATAAATATTTTAAACTTCACGAGCCACCACATATCCTCCACATGATTTCAAAATTTAACTTAATTTTCCATCTTTTTCTTATAATTTTGAAAATAATTTGAATATATTATCATGTGAAAATTTCCTTTGAAGGATAATTACTAGTGTAGTATCTACCATATCATGGAAGCTCCATCTAAGTAACATTCAAATGTCCAGGAAAACTACATACTATGAGAGCACCCATTATTCACCTGAAACATTCATCATATTGTTAGTTAGGCTTAATACCTTTCAAAACCTTTGCTCGATTTTAGTATTCATAGTCATTCAAATTCATTAAAGGTGTGTTTCATTTGAATTGGTTGCTTTTATTTGAAATTGCATTTCAAGGGGACCCTAACCATAAATGATCTCATCCATGCGATTTATCATTCTAATGTAAGTTATTTCCTAGTAATTATAGGCATATTCATTTTGGCCTCATGTTATAGTCTCTAGTACTTCAAATCAGTGAGTATCACCAACCTTATCCCTATTA
Source organism: Picea mariana (assembly GCA_032191745.1). Classification (NCBI taxonomy): domain Eukaryota; kingdom Viridiplantae; phylum Streptophyta; class Pinopsida; order Pinales; family Pinaceae; genus Picea; species Picea mariana. The sequence goes on along the minus strand of JASDQU010685509.1, from coordinate 66,525 downwards.
TTAGGTATTCCATTCAAAATAATCCTAGCTAGAGCTAGACCCCCAACACAATATATGAGATATTCTCTTGCAATCATTTTTATTTTGATTTGAATGTATTGCTTGTTACCTGATGGGAAACTAAATACTTTATACATATCCTTCACCTTCGAGAAGCTTGAGCCCAAGCCTATCATAATTTCCATAATATCTACTTCAAGTGAACTAGGCTTGCATTGAGATAGTCAACTCGAGTGAGTCATGCACCTATATTTCCTTCAAAAGATGATGCTTCTTAATTCAAGGTGAGCCTTGTCTTAGTTATGATATACTTATCATGAGACCTAGCCTAGACTTTGCTTTGGAATATTTAAATTGTGTTAATTTTATCTCAGCTTTAAATTGAGTAAATTTACTAATATTGCTAATGTTTCGTGTTGTTTAAAATAGGTGGACTACAAACTTTAATACATGGCTCCTAAGAAGTCAATGAAGAAAATGTAGAAAAATAAGAAAGTGAACGTTGAAATGGAATCCCAACTAAACAAGTATATCTATAATGATACTTCAAATCATACTAGCATTGATAATTCTCGTTAGTGTGGAGAACAACTTTGGTTGATTAAATATGAATTAGGGATTCCATTATTAAATGATCCAACTCAAGAGTAGTAAGAAGAGATTGATTTGGTGAGCAACATTCAAAAATCATATCTACATAATGTTGTTTCCAAGCCTAGGGTGTTTACTTGTGCTAACTTGATCTAGTGGGTTATTGGTCATGATAATGTTGATACTAAGAAATGCATAAATGACCAAGGAAAATGCATTGCATCTTTCATGCCTAATGACGTGGAGATATGGTACAAATTGTAAGTTTTAAACCCTTTCGAGTCAAGAAATGCATATATATTATTAAGAAAACAAAATGTAAAACAATGGTGCACACAAAATACAAAAAGATTTACCTTGGCAACACTTAATTGAGAAAAAAAAAAAACCTTGAGCCACACCTCTATCTTCTTCATTATATTAATTTGACCATTCAAAATACAACATTTAGGTATTTTGCAGCATGGAAAACCCTAATACATTAACTTGAATTACATTATAACCCTAATCCTTTAACCATGATTATATTAGAATGGGTAAAAAACCATTGGTTAAAAAATCACAAAAATAGGTCAAAAATGAACCAACCCCCCCCCACCCTCTCCCCACTAGTGAAAATATTGGATATGTTCTTGGAACAACTAATGCCTCATGGATGAATGCATAATCCAAATGAAAATAATATAACACATCTCGAACATTCTCCCATTTGTTATTTTCTTTGTAAAACAAGKATTCCCGTGATTTATAAGGTCACAAATTCAGGAAAATTATGCCCATTGCTTCTCTRCACCAAGAAAAGTTCTCAATACAAATAGACTTCCTAAATAAGTTTTCAACATTCTTCAAGGTATCAACCTTCTCCATCAACAAATTCTTGTATTCAACTGTGTCTCTCACAAAGGGGCATTACACATCAATTTGAATAATCTTAGAATGAAGAGTAGGGTTCTTTGCCACAAAGATTGATTTTTGGCTATCATATTATAACCTTACAAGTTGTGATACAAATATAATACTTGAACACAATATATGCAACCATACTACTTCATTACTTGTGTGAGTGACTGTTGTGTATTCATATTATGTAGTTGAAAGTGAAGCTACAATGTGTCTCTTGATCATCCAATTGATTGTTCCTCCAAATAGGTTAAACACATAACCACTTGTAGATATTCTATAATTAGATTTCCATCCCAATCTGCATCAACAAATCCCTATACATATATCACTCTATCTAATTTAGGTCTTCCTTGGTAACATATTTCATAATTTATAGTGTCATGGAAATACCCGAAGCCCCTGTTTACAATAGTCTAGTGCTTCTTCCTTGGTTTTGACATATATCTACTCAAAACTCCCAATGTATGGGAAATATTTGGTCTAGTAAAAACCATGGAATGAATAAAACTACTAACATCAGTGGCATAGGGAACATAAGACATGCCATATACCTCTACTTATGGCTTAAGACACTATTCTACATATAACTCTACACCTATAATAATAGGAACCTTGACTAGATTACATTCCTATATATTAAACCTATGAAAAATATTCTCAACATACATCCTCTAGTTTAGACAAAGTTTCCTATATGCATGATTGCTTTTAATCTCCACGAGTTTTTAGCACCAAGATCCTTCATGTCAAACTTAGAATATAGTTGATAGTTAACCTCCTTGATGATATCTTTGTTGTTTCTGATTAACACCATATCATCAACATACAATATTATATAAATAAAGAGATCATCAACCTTCTTAGAGTACACATAGTGACCTACCTTTCTTCTCACAAATCTCAATCCTATTATGTAAGTATCAAAATTTTGATACCACATTCTTGGGGATATCTTTAAGAAATATAGGGACATTTTAAACTTGCAAACCAACTCATTCTTACCCTTCATTTTGAATCCTTTGGGTTGTTCCATGTAGATTTATTTTTCCAAGTCTCCATTTAGGAACATCATCTTTACATCCATTTTTTATACTTCTAGATCAAATGTTGCAACAAGAGTCAATATAAGTATAATGGAAGTCAATTTTGCAGTAGGGGAGAAAATATCACCAAAGTCAATTCCCTTGACCTAGGAATATCCTTTTGCTACCAAGCGAGCCTTGTACTTCTCCACTCTTCCTTTTGAATTGAACTTCTTCTTGAAAAACCATTTTCTACCAATAAATTTTATTCCATCAAGCAACTTGACCAAGTCTTATGCCTCATTTTTGTCTAAAGTTTCCATTTCTTCAACCATGACCTTATTCTAGAGTTTACCTTCCTCGGAATAAACTGTACCTCTTAAATTTAAAGAATCATCATCAATAATTGATAGAAAAAAAATTAAAAAAAAAGGTGGACTATACCTTTCTATTTACCTTCTTACTAAAACAAATCTCCTCAAGACCAGGGTTTGTAGTTCATCCTCTTCATATGATTCATTTGAATCATCTTCATAAATTAAGCTAGATTCTCCATTCTATAACTCAAATTCTATTTTCTTTGGTTCTCCTTCTCTTCATTCATGTTCATGCTTGGGAGTACTTTCAATTTCTCTAAATATCAAATCATGACTATAAATAGTATTCCTTATTATTGGATTCCAAATTTTGTATCCTTTTATTCTATCTTTATAAACAATGAAGATACATTTTTCTTCTTTATTGTCTAGCTTGCTCCTTTTCTCCTTTGGACAATAAACATAAGCATCACTACCAAACAATATAATATGTACAAGAGAGGGTTTATTACCAATCCATGCCTCACGAGGAGTCTTATCAACTAGCGTTGATCTAGTCGATCAATTGATTAGATAAAATGCAATATCTACTACCTCTTTGCAAAATTTATGTTCTATGTTTGCACCATTGAACATACTTCTTGCATTTTCCTTTAGTGCCATCTTCATCCTTTCTACAACTCCATTCTATTGAGTTGTCTACGGAGATGTATTTCATTGTGCTATTCAACACTATTTTTAAAATTGCTTAAAATATTTACCACAACACTCTCCTCCATTATCAATCCTTAGCACTTTTCTTTCTTCCATGTATAGTTTTCTACAAGAGCCTTAAACTATTTGAATTTTTTGAAAACCTTGATTTCTTCTTTAAGAAATACAACCATGATTTCCTAGAGAAATCATCTATAAATGAGACAATGTACAAAGATCCTCCTAGAGATGGAACAAGTACAGGCCCAAGCACATCACTATGTATTATCTCTAGGATCCATTTTTCCATTGTAGCACCAAATGGTACTCTCACTCAATTCTATTTACCATATACACAATGTTCATATAAATTAAAATCTAAAGAACAATCAAATATACCTTCAACCATACCTTTACTATGCAAAGCACAAAGACCATTCTCTCAAATATGTCCCATTCTCTAATACTAAATCATTGTCTTCTCTATATGAAGAGTAGTAGTTCTATCAATTTCATTCTTGGGAACAATGGTATCCAATTCGAACTACCCTCAAGAACACCATTTCTCCTCAAACCATTTTGCATGTATCCTTTTAAAATATTGTGTGCACACTTGCATCACTCATATTACTCATAGATATCAAGTTTTTGGCCAATCTTGGAATATGCAACACATTGGAAAGTATTTTAATGCTTCCATATTTAAACAACAACTAAACCTATCCATGTCTTATGATTTTGGTTGTTGAATCATCTCCCCAAAAGACATCATCTCCATTATACTTTTCATATTCACAAAACCATTCCCTATGAGGAGTCACATGAAAATATTCACTTGATTCAATCAACCATGCATCATAATATGAATTTTTTCTTGTAGATGTCATGTATGCATCCCCTCTTTCCAAGGAGACCTTTCCCTGTGAATAACACGAATCATTAGATCCCTTTATCTTATCATCATTTTTTATCTACAATGTTTCTTATAATGTCCAACTTTATTTCATTTACAACATTTCCTTATAGATTGTCCTAAATATTTATATATGCCTTAAGATTTAGATGTTCTCCTACAAGACTTATTTTAATTTCTATCTACAGGGGAACCTCTCACAAAAGAGACATCCTTGGTATGATTATCCATGGTTTTATACCTCATCTCTTTTCATAATATGGATTCAACAACATCATCAATATATAGGTTGTATTACACTCAATAGCTACAACTATCCTATCCCGTGAATTTGGAAAAGAACATAACTGTAGACTAATGCACTTATATTCTTTAAAAATTTTAATATCAATGAACAACTAACTTACTATGGTGTTAAAGGCATTGAGATTATTTGTCACAAAGTTTCCATCATTCATCATCAAGAGGTACAACTTCTTTCAAAGGATTTTTTTTTTACCAAGGACTTAGGCTGATACACAACCCCTAACTTATCCCATAATTCCTTGGTTGTGGTTGCACCTAAGACATTTAGTAACAACGAATCTAAAATGCATAACTAGATCGTACTCTTTASCTTCTTATCCAAATTCATCCAATMTATGTATGCAATACATGCAGGTACAATACTAGGGTCCATAAAGGCTCGTTGTTCTTTATCTATAAGAAATTCTTACATCTTGAGCTTCCATAGCTCATAGCTTTGACCATTAAATTTCTCATATATATTCTAGAACTGATTTCCATTTTATTTCACACAATAATCATTGGTGCAGAGATCCCACTAAGCCAAGTTTATCGTAGACCCAATATAAACTTGCTCTACTAAGAACAAGCTAAATCCTAGAAAACAAATCCACCCCCCTTGAGCCAAGAACCACACTATGATACCAAATGTAAGTTTTAAATCCTTTTAAGTGAAGTAATGCATATATTATTAAGTAAAACATAAAATAAAAAAATGACACACATACACAATACATAGATATTCACCTTAGAAGCCCTTAACTAAGAAAACCAACAAAACTTAGAGCCACACCTCTATCATTTTCATTGTATTAAATTAACCATTCACAATACAATATTTAGGTATTCTACAATGTCCAAAACCCTAATTTGTTAACTCAAATTAGATTACAACCCTAATACCCTAAATGAGATTAGAATACAATGGGATGAAAACCATTGGCCAAAAAAACACAAAAATAGGGAAAAATGTATCAACCCCCATCCCCCACTAGTGTGGATATTGGATTTGCATCTAGCATAGCTAACACCTCATGTTTGAATGCATAGTCCACATGCAAAAAATATAACACATCTTCAACACAAATTTCCTTGAGTGGAGTGGTATTTGACTTACCATTGGGTAGGAGAATTTTCTCATACAAAAAACCATCATAATATTATTAATGATTGGTATAACGAGGGTAAAACTTTAAAGTCTAAAGCTTAAAGAATTTATCCCAATACCAACCTTAGAGCTCTCTTCATTTATGTAGTATAGTTTGTTAGTAGACTATATGGAAAAAATGAATCTAATCATCTCAACAAGTGTTTGTGTCCCTCATTCACACCATTGTTACAAAGGGAGACATGTTTAATTAGGCTTCCACATTGTCACTTACATTGAGTGAGGAAATTAACCAAGCTAAATTTCCTACGTCAAATCTCCAACTAGAAATATACATGTCCTCTTACCTCATTTATATTATGTGTCCCTAATGCATTTCCTAGAATGGATTGGATGAAAACTTCAATATGTCCTCCAATTCATGCATACTACAAAATTTTGTGGGAACATAAGTAATACACCATTACACACATATCTATGATTGTTTTTTTGGCTCCCTTATATGAATTGATATTTTGCAAGAAATGCCCAAGAATGTCAATGGAAGCCATACATGTTTTGTTGTCAACCAATGATTTCACATTGATGACCACTCCACCTATATTAGAATTTATGGAGAAATTTCAACTCCTCATACTCTTCTAGCTCATGTACATGATAAGTTAGTTCTCCAAACAATTGCCTACTAGATAACTCTCCATGGATTTAATACTTTCTTGGATCACTAACAAAAGGATTTATTCCCTCCAATCCAATAAACACCAGTATGTATGTTTTAACCAATTCCATATGGGAAATATGGAAGGAGAATATATGGAAAGTTACAAGTTCGAGAAAAAAGGATTTAGAGGCATGACCCAAAGAATATGGTTGGTAGTCATTGTTGATGTTTGTAGCATCGGATAGGTACTTCCACACAGGTCTAAGTGTATAGAAGTGTGGAAGTCGTCCAAATCCTTATTAATTAGTTGAGTTTATTTAATGAAATTCTACAATTATTAGAATTAGTGAATTAAATATTATCCATTGATCTCAAGGGAGGTGAGATTTAATCTAAACCATCAATCAATTTGGAGATTAAGGTTAGGTCATAACTTAAGATTATAAAATAAAGGATAGGGTAAAGGAGGAGGGTTAATTGACACAGAGAGAAAAGAAGGACTTTTTCTCAAGGAGATATTGGATAGGTGGAGAAGTACTTTCATCTAGACATCAATATAGGTCAAGGAGAAGAGAGAACATGGGCAACCATGGGGAGCTCTAGTGGATTGGAGTTGCAACAACAAGGTTGTGTTGTACATAGTTTTTCATATAGTCTAGGTATGCTTATATGTAGGTTTCAATGGATATAGGCATGTATATGTCAGTTTTCTTAAGGAAATCCAAGTACACCTTGAAAAGTGTAAACATTTGGGGTCGTATAGTGGTGTAGGAGTTTCTATGGTTTGGCGCAGGTGCTATCTAAATCTTTCTATATTTCTCAGTGGGCCATTTTATTGATAAGGGATCCCTTGTAAAGTTTGAAGTTATTTGAATGATAAGATTAGTTGATGGGAAGAATATATTTGTCTATTGTGTATGAGATTTGGTTTCTAGTATTGCTTCCACTATTTTTTCATTTAATTATTCCAGCAAGTGTATTTTGTTTTTTTAGCTGCTAATTTGATTTACAACAAGGAAAGCACTCGTAAACAATTTACCTAGGTGATGAGATTAGAATTTTAACATGGTATCATAGCTCTCACTTCAAGAGGAAGTCAAGTTTAAGATCCAAAGTAGTTAATAACATATATGTCATATATGCAAGGAGATCTCAACATATCTATAAACCAACAATCAGAAATCGAAGGACGGATTTTAGGGAAATAGTGGTACTAAATCAAAATGTGATTTTGCAATCACATGGAAATATACATGGGTTGTAGTAGGCCAGGGAACATATGTACATTGGTTGTAGGAGTATAGGTTGTGTACATACATGGTTTGTAGTGCTAACAGACACGTACATGATCATACAGGTCAATATAGGGGAAATTTCAATAGTAGGATATTTCCTTAGCAGATTATCAGGTTTGCGAGATGGTAGTAGAAAATATGAGAGTTGAATAAAAGCTGGATGGAGAATCCTACTTCCTATCTTGGAAAGCAATTGTTACTTTGGCTTTAAAGGAATTTGATCTTTGGGAAATAAATGACAAAGTACTTCCTCCATCGACATATCTGCTAGATTTGGGAACTCACAAGAAGAAGGATATTAAATCCTATTGGGTAATATTGGATGTAGTAAGGGATCATTTGATTCCTCACTTATCTGAGAAGAAGATGACCAAGGAAATGTTTGATTCCCTGGTAATTTTATTTAAGAGAGACAACTTGAATAGGAAGATGATATTAAGAAATAAACTCATATCAATGCAGATGTCTAGATGTGACATTGTTACTAGATACTTCATGAGGATCACTAAGGTAATTAATTAGCTTGCATCTATTGGGGATAAAGTAAATGATGTAGAACTTGTAAATGTGGCATTGAATGTTTTCTCAAAGTCTTTGGAACCATTTTTCAAGGGAGTCTGCACTCAGGAAAATATTCCATATTGGTGAAGTCTATGGGATGAGTGTATCTAGAAAGAGACTCAAGAGGAGTCTAAAGTCAACAAGCAAGGAGTTAGTGATGAGAACCTGACCCTTGTTAGTAATATAAGGAAGGGAAAAGGAAAGGTTCCCAACAAGAAGGGTAACAATGATAGAGGTACTTAAAAGTTGGGGAAGAAGAATAACTTGAGTAAAATCAAGTTCTTCACATGCCATAAGAATGGATATTATGCATCTCAATATCTGACGAAGAAGAAAGGAAGGAAACCACAACAAGTAGAAACATCTACAGAAATGCATTTCGATGAGTTTTCTTTGAAGTTCAAGAGGGATTTCTCATTAGTTTCTTTCCTTTCCACCATCACAACTACTAGGAGTGCATGGTACTTAGATAGTGGTGCATATCATCATATAACAGAAGCACGGGAGCTATTCAAAAATCTAACGGAGAAGGACTCAGGGATCCATATGGAGCTTGGTGATGATTCCAAGTATGTAGTGAAGGGTGAGGGAACCATTTTGTTCCGACTTGAATCATGAGGTTCGTTTGATGCACATGATATTATTTATGTACTAGGGATTTTTTCTCTCAGTCTCAATTATGTAGGATAGGGTTTTTGTCGTTACTTTTCATAGAGGGCAGGTACTCATACATATAGAGGGATCTAGCCTGGACATAGTAGTGGCCATTGGGGTTAGAGAAGGTAACTTATAGAGGTTGAAAGGTAATCATATTCAGGATTTGGTACATGATAGTGATGACCTATGTGAGCTATGGCACATGAGGTTTGGACACCTACACTATAGGGCACTATCAATTATGAGGGAGATTGACACTAGTCTACCATATTTCAGTGTTAAGAAGTAGAGTGTGTGCATAGGCTGTGCACTTGGAAATAATTCCAAGGTTTCTTTTCTAAGAAGTGAGAGTAGGTCCAAGGGGATCTTGGATATTATTCATTCAGGTGTGAGTGGATCAATTTCAATAGCATCAATGCAAGGAGTTTCGTATTATGTGATAGTCATTGATGAATGTTATAGGAAAACCTTGATCTTCTTTATGAATACCAAGGATGAGGTATTCAATCGGTTCCAAGACTTCAAGGCTCGGGTGGAGAACTAGAAAGGGAGGAGGATCAAGGTCTTAAGGTTGGATAATGGAGGAGATTACACCTCCAATGAATTTAAGGATTTATAAAAGGAGGAAAAGATCAAGAGGGAGTTGATAGTCTCATATGACCCTCATCAAAATGGGGTTGTAGAGAGAAAGAACTAGTCCATCATCATTTTTTCTAGGGCTATGATACATGATCAGGATTTACCTATGTTTCTTTGGACAAAGGCATGTAACACGACAATATATGTGCATAATAGGAGTCCTCATGGGATATTTGGGGACATAACACTAGAGAAGACATTCTCAAGAGTGAAGCCAAAGATAGGACATTTGAGGATTTTTGGTTGTCCAATCTACATCCATGTGCATGTGGAGAAGAGGATGAAGCTAGAGTCTTTA
>JASDQU010685509.1:24085-35859 GCA_032191745.1 Picea mariana | reverse complement strand
ATAGTGATGGATGTCTAATCATGTGATGAAATGAAGGTATAAACTAAATAAAATGAACCAAGGGTATAAACCATAGGTATGGGTCAAATGTATGTTCCAACCTCCAACCTTTCATTTATTTTGAGCTAAAACCTATGAAAACCATAAGGAGAAAATCAAAAGAAAACTTAAAAATACTAATGGATAAAAAATTAAAAACCTAAGGATGAATTTGACCCATGACAACTTCATGTGATAACATTTTCTCCATAGGGGATGGCATGATCCCTATGATCTTCCAAGAATAAGCAGCTTCAATGTCTTATCCTAGCGCTATGGGGTCATTTATTCAAATAGAAAGAAAAACAAAAAGTGATATTTACAATAGATGGAACAACCACTCATGGCTCAAGAAAAATACTTCTTCAGAAAGTGCCCATTAACAGGGCCACCAAAAACTTCATAATCCTCCAAGTGATGCAATTTATAAGTATTATTTTGAAACACCTCAGAAATATTGAAAGGACCAATCCACAAGGCATCGAATTTACCATGTTTTTCTTTGTCTTTCTTAGGTGCATCCCACTTGAGCACTAGATCTCCCAGCTGGAAATATTCTTTGCTTACCTTCTTTTGAAAGTTTTTCTTGATCTTCTGTTGATGGTCTGTGCTTTATCAAGGAGTTTCTCCCTAGTCTATTGTACTTGTACTAGCTGTTGTATCCTTCTAATCATATCATCAGGTTCTCCTTGCTGATCCTGAAGGAAATTTTCCACGGGCAAGGCAAGATCAGTAGGAAAAACAACTTCAATCCCATATACAAAATGAAAGGGGAAAATAGCAAGTGACCTATTTTTGGTAACTCTATCATCCCATAAGGCAAATTTCATCTTTGAGTCCCATGTTTTCTTGTTGTCTTATAGTAACTTCTTGATGATCTTTACAAATCTCTTGTTAGAAGAATATGCTAAACCATTTCCTTTGGGGTAATAAGGAGTAGAATGGACTAATGAAATCCCATACTTCTCACAAAACTTGATCAATGGCTCAACTTTTAAAGGGAAGTATTGTAAGTAACAATCTTGCTTGGAAAACCAAATCTTGACATGATATACTCAAGAAAAATAATGATTACCTTGTGGGAGGCACTCCTTGTAGGGATGGCTTCTATCCACTTGGTGAAATGGTCAATTATAGTCAAGATCCACCAGTGTTTACCACTTTATGTTGGATGAATTTTCCCATTGAATTCAAGTCCCCACTGCTAAAAGGGGCCAGAAACCACCACAGGATTCAAAGGCAAAGATTTGAGTTGCTGCTTTCCAGAAAAGTTATGAAATTTGTCACAAGCTCTAATCTTTGCACAAACATCAATAAAAAGGATAGGCCAAAAATGCCCATATCTGAGGACCTTATAAGTTGTGGTTCTCCAAAAGTGATGGCCCCCGCAGAAGTTGTCATACAAATCAGTCGTGGCCTTTTGAGCCTCCTATGCATCTAGACATCTCAAGAGAACCCCTAGAGGATATTTCCAATACAATATATGATCAATGAGACAATATATGATTTCCTTCAGCTTCAAATATCTTACCTTGTTCTTCTCCAAACCATCAGGAGGCTTCAACTTTTGCAGAAAATAAATGATGTCTTTGTACCAAGTGCATTCTGCCAAGTTGGGACTGATATGAGAGCTTTTGTCAGCAAAATTAGCTTGTTGATTTTCTGAGTTTAGGTTCATGAAATTAAATCCCAGTGCTTTGCAATTTTATCTAGCCAACAACCTAACTAAACCTTTGCCTTTCACCAACTTAGTGGGATTCATTTCAAGGTAAAAATCCAAAATTTTGGCAATCCATTTGCTCCTCTTCCCATCTGTCAGGATGGATAAGTATTTATTTCACAGAGGTTGATGGGACATATGCAATAATCTTGGAATGCAGAATGTATACTCTGAAATATTTGAGGGATTTAACCAAATCATATGGCTACTTTTCCACAATATCATACCTCATCTTTGCATCCCTCAATGCACTGCTGAAAAAGGAAATAGGCTACTCTAACCCCTCTGTATTTTTCTGAAGAAGGACAACAGCCAATGTGTCATATGAGGCAAAAGAAAATATCAGAAATTCCTTAAAATAATCAGGGCTGATGAGAATAGGTGCTTTAGTCAAGGATTATTTGATTTGGTCAAAAGAATCCCGAGCTTCAACAGTCCATTTCACCTCATTCCCCTTCCTAAGAAAAGATGTGATGTACTTAACCAATTCAACAAAGTTAGAGATGAATCTTCTTAGAAAATTGATTTTATCCAAGAAAGACTGAACTTCTTTCTTGGATATAGGAAGAGATAGAGTCTGGATGGCCTCTACTCTACTTGGATCAATTCTTACTCCTTCTGTCGATACAATGTGTCCCAATAACTCGCCTTCTTTCATAGCAAACAAATACTTATTAGGATTGAGAGAGAGACAAAACTTTCTACATTTAAGGAAGACCTTTTTCAAATGATGATAATGTTCCTTATCATATTTTTAGAACACTATAATGTCATCCAAATAGATGACCACAAATTTTTCCTTCTCCCCAATAAAGGAAATATCCATTGCTTGTTGAAAGGTTGCGCCTGCATTCATTAGTCCAAAGGGAATTTTAGCATACATGAATGTTCCCTAACGAGTAGTGAAGGTTGTCTTCTCACTATATTTAGGTAGGACAAAGATCTGATTGTATCCTGAGAAGCCATAAATCATAGACGTCCTTGATGAACCAATCACTCTCTGCCAAATATGCTCCATCTTTGGCAAGGGGTAATTATCTTTCTTGGAACTTTTATTCAAATTTATGAAATCAACACAAAGTCTGATTTCACCATTATTTTTTCTCACAGGGACCAAGTTTTCCACCCACTCAGATTATCTTAAAGGTATGATGATATTGGAATAAAGCAACTTCTTAACTTCTTTTTCCATAATAGGCAATAGCATGGGATTTATCTGTCCAAGTTTATGCTTAAATGGCTTGGTCTTCTCTTTCAAAGGAATCTTATGTTCAATAATGTTGGTGTCATATGTTTGTAGAGATTCATATTTTCAGGATAATACATCAGCAAACTCCTTCAAAAGTATAACATGCTCATCCCTTTCTTCTTTAGATAAATTGCTAGACAATTTCACTTACTTTGGATTTTCCTTTGTACCTAAATAGCATTCAGTCACATCAACACTTTCAGTTGAACCTTTAACCTTCACAACAACATCATTTTTGTCATACAATCTCTCCAAAGGAACTAGTCCTTTTAGAATATGGTTACTAGGAAATTGAACAATATGGTGGTTTGCAATTTTATTGAGGAAAATATCATAATGAGGGCTTTTGGTATCATCATGGTCTTGATCAATATGAAGAGAAGAAAAGACTTCCACAATTTCCATAAATATTTTGATCTCAAGATCATCCTCAAAGAATTTCCAATGCTTGACATTGTCAGGTATTGACGGTCTATACTTCACTTCCACATCATATTTGATCTTGGGGAGTAAAGGAACTTTAAAATTACTTGCAGAAACAACCAAAGAATATTCCATAGTATTTTCTTCTCTTGGAACAAAAGATATGTTAAAAGTTGAGAAAACATTATCAACAATATCCCAAACTTCATTTCTGTAAATCCTTAACCTAGGGTGTTTATCTTGATACATATTTTTAACTTGGTGTAAAATAATTCAACATCTCCAAACACTGTTAACTCTTCAATATTAATGTCTCTAGCAGCCCTCAAACCTAAAACAAGAGCCTCATACTTTTCTACATTGTTTGTAGTTTCAAATTCTAGTTTATAAAACAAATATATGATCTCTTGGGTTGGGGAAATAAATACCACTCCAACACCAACACCTTCTTTGGAAGAGGCTCCATCAAAAAACATCTTCCAAACAAGGATATTTTGATGAGGAACCTCACAATTTTCAATAGGTTGTTTTCTTATTTCAATAGGTGATTGAGGAGCATCAGTGAGCTGTAAAATATTGGATCCTGAATCAGTATCAACTGCAAAAATAGGGTGGTTGGTAGGATTAGTTTCATCGTTGATGATGTAATATAGTTGTTCTTACCTATAGATCCTTATGTCCTCTCCCCCAAATATAGGAATGGTGGCATATGAAAGGTCCATCTACAAAGTTCGCCCTACTATTTTTATCCAATATCTTGACAAGAGCATCCCAAACTTAAGGGGGACATCAGCCACCACAATATCCATGACCACACTCTTCATGGGAAATTGGAAAAAGGTAATAGTTAGGTGTTTGATTACCCCAAGGCACTTCACTTTTATAGAATCAAAAGAGTATAGGTCATGATAAGATTTTTTAATTTCCAGACCAAGCTCATCCATGAATGTTTTAGGCATGAGGTTATGAGATGCACCCGAGCCCATCAAGAATTTGTGCAAAGATTTATCATGAATGTTTAATGATGTGTAGAAAGGAGGAGAGGAATCATCCCTATCTTCTATCAAAGGTCCCAATATGACTGTTGGTTTTTCATCTTGAAGGTTCATTGAATCTATGGAATTTGAGAAAGATTCGGGCTGCAGTCCTTGAAAGATATTTTTTTAACTCCTCATTTTTAATCATCTCTAAAAATGGTAATGGGATTTTTTTCTTTTGAATCTCATTCTCAAAGCTAAAGGAAGAGGTATATGTCATAATCTCCTTAATTTCTGGGACATGGATCTTAACCACTGCTTGAGGGTTTTGTTCCTCTTTTTCTTTGCTTCTAGATGCCACAACCTTAGTATAATTTTTTGTTTTGGTGGGATGATCAGATGTGTTAGGCTTCCCCTCCTTTTCTAACCTTAGGTTATATTTATTTGAATTTTCATTTATTTTTTCCCCTTTACTCAATTCATTCAATTGGTTTTCCATAAGAGACTCTTCATATGCAGATTGAGTTAAATGAGGGGATGAAGAGGTGTCACCAAGAAAATGGATTTCTGGATCAGTTTCTTCATCATATCCTTCTTCATCAACAATAAGGTTATTTTGGAGAGGGGCTTGGACTTTTTGATCATCCTTATCCCTATTTCTTTGATCTCTTTGAAGGACCCGAGGGGCATTGTTTGGTCTCCTGAAATTTCCTCTTTTATCAGCATTTTGTGTGTTTCTATAATTGTGTTTTCCTTCAAGTTTGAACTTTTCCATTTCAACAGAAAGTGATTTTACCAATTTTGTTAGTTCATCAACTTGAGGATTGACAACAGAGGAATCATAGGTTGAAGCTTCAGCCCTACTTTTTCTTCTGTCTCTATTATATTTTCCCCTAATCTTGTTAGCTACTAATATGTCAAATTCTACCTCCAAGGCTTCATCTTGCATATGAGATAGAGAGGTATATCTTCTTTCTCTCAGCAGGTGGAAAAAATCAAGGTCAAAAGCACTGGCATAGGTGATCTTGGCATAAGTTTCTGTAGGATTAATTTTAGTGGGGATTTTGTTGTACATTTTATTAAATATTTTTGAGAAGTCTGAAATAGATTCCCCTTCTTTCCTCTTGAGTGAACCAAACTCTGTAATATAATATAGGAAATCTTTTTTATCCCCCCAATGCCTCAGAAAGGCATCATCCAAAGCTTCAATTCTAGCAATAGATCCAAGAGTTAAACCCCTAAACCATTTCCTAGCCTCACCATCAAGGCTCTGTACAAAAACCCTCATCCATACATCTTCATTCTCAATATTAAGATTGTCTGCATAACTATAAAAGGTTGCAAGGTGTTCCTCTGCAGTTATGTCCTCTTCCCTTGTAAACTTAAGCATGTACTTAAGGTAGTCTCCAATTGGGAGAGAATTCATAGGTTGAGGTAACACAAGAGGGGCATACCTAGCAGCCACTATGGTATCCATCCTATTTCTAGGAAGGTTAGCACTTGCCATTGGATTATAAACTCTAGGAGAACAAGGAGAAGATGGAGTCTTGACTGGTACAACTGCAACTTTGATTATATGTAGTTTGGGAGAAGGAGTAATATTGGATGAAGAGATTTTAGTTTTCACAGGGAGAGGCTGAGTCTTGGAAGAAGATGGTGTAGGATCCAAGGGAATTGAGGTTTCCTCCTCTTTAGTCACAACAATTTTAATAGAAGGAGGAGTAGGATAGCCCAAGATCTCAAGTCTAAACCATCTTACAACATCAGGAGAGGAAAGGAGTTCAATTTTTTTTTCTTTCAATTTGGGACTAAAAGAAGAGTATTCAACACATAAATTTTCAAAATCCAAGTTTCTAGAAATTTCAAGCGAGGGTAAAAGAGGAGAACTAGATATAGCTATTGGTGTATTAAAAGTGGAATCAGGAAAATGACCAGAAGTACCTAGTACAACAGCTCAAAAGCCTTCTTGAGAAGATTTTCCCTTCTTGATAATATTCTCTGGGTAAAATTTAGGTGTAGCTAGAGGTATATGTGGAGTAGACCTCGTTTGTCTTCCTTTGGGAGCCACAACTGAAATAGTGGAGTTGCAAGGTGCAAGCTGCAATCTTTAATGTACTAATTTCTAATGCACCTTCATAATCAATATGTCTTTGTCTTTCAATCCCAGGGAAATGCTTTCAATCCATTCCCCAAAAATGGCACCAAGAATGCTAGCACTGAGAGTCACCCTCATATTGCTAGAGGATAAGCCCAATACCCATCAAATGGGTTTTTAAAGCTAGGTTTATGATAGAATGTCAAATGGACAGAACACATCATAGCAATGTTCCAACACAGATATTCTAGGCCATAATGCATAAGAAAAAGAAGTTTTGGCTAACTTGAGTCAGTGATTTAAAGATAAGTGTGGGTAGAAGTAAGGCTTAATGAGAAGGATGAATAAGTCTTCTATAAGCATCAGGCCTTACTAGCATATAGGTGAATAAAAAGATCAGACACAAGCACTTCTTTATCTAAACCTTAAAACACTGATAACAATTACAACAACATCATAATCAAACATACATTACAACACAACTATAATATCTCAATTGAATCATTCAATAATGAGCAACCAGTGTAAGAAAGAAGTAAGATAATGAAAGGAAGTTGACTTCTATTAATCAAAATGTCTCAGATATCATACATAAAGCCAGAGTGTGGCTCTTATCAAAACATTACAATAGGGAGTCTATGCTCAACCATTCAAACCCAAAAAATGTCATTCTAATGCTGCCTTTATAGTCTAAACAATAAGTAACAACATGCAATTCGAGCTAGATCCTCTAACCTAGGATTCTCCCACTAAAAAATGAAAATCTGACATTCGTACAAGTGGAGACAACAAACTGCTAAAATCATGGAAAATGTTGGCAACAACTCTAACACTATAATCCTTGCATAGTGAGTTGTTCCTTGGGTGCATCTCCATCAGTGCCATGTGTCCACCAGCTCCAACTGATGTCCAAGCATCTGTGCTAAGATCCTTCTACCACCTGGTGATCATTGATTCCCTCAAAAGCCCATCAAAATTGAAATTGGAAGCGAATCTAGAAATTATGACTATATCAGCCAATTCATAGTGGATTTCACAACAAATTCTGTAGAAAATTCTGTAGCACCCGCCTGTGTAAACTATTCTGCAGCAGATTACGTAGCGAACTGCATTTTCTATCTGACTAGGTGATTTCCCAGTGGAGTTTGCAATGACTGGGAAGTTTATGTATATGTAAATGATTCTACAACGCATTCTATAGTGCACCTACAACTTCGTCTATGTAGATCATTTCACAATGCCAAATGCTACAAAATTTCCTATAGTTGTCTTCCACAAAACTTCAAAAATGCATGGATGACCATTCTTCAAAATTGAGGCCTTTCAACCACTCCATCTCATCTCCTGAGTCTGGCACTTCTTCTCCTTGAGCTAAATCATATTTGAAGGGTTGTAACTCCTCCTTGAGATTTTTGTTCTGAGGCTGTAAGTCTTTGTTCTTCTTGTACAAATTTCTAAGATGCCTGTGAAGGGGCAAAAATCTCCTTGCTCTGAACTTAGCTAGATCAATAGTTTCCTTATACATATCCATGAGTTCCTTCATCTTTTTCCTCTCAACCAATCTTTCTCCCTTCAAGTGGAAAATTTCCTTTCTGTCATCTCTGAGTTCTCTGATCAGCCTCTTGAAGGTGGGGTTATCAGGGGGAGTGGTGATGTCTATGATTTCAACAGGCTTCTCAACATTCTCAACTTTACCCTTATCCTTATTTTTGACATGAGCTTTTGTTATGGCTACTTGTTCAACAATTTCCTTCTGGGATGATGACCTGGTGAAGGGATTTCTAGCTCTAGTCTCAACTGTTGTAGTAGGTGAGGGAAAGTGTAACTTTCTCCATTTTTTGGCAATGGTTTTAGCTGAGGGAGCTTCTTCTAGTTCCGGTGCAGGTTGAGGTGAAATCTCCCTTTGTGGAGAGTGATGGGCTCCCCCTTCTTCCTCTTCAACTTTCTTAGGAGCCTCCTTATCTTGAGCAATGTGTTTTCCCTTTCTCTTTTTTCTTGTTTCTCTGTGGGAAGCACTATCAGTTGGCAAAGGGATCTCCACCTTGGATTAAGGAGTAGGGGCTACATTTAGTTGCAGATTGGCAGAAGCAATGAATTTCTCCCAAGCTATGTTTCTTTTCTTCAATTCGTCCATCACAAGCATTCTAATCAGCCCTTAGTGGAAAACACTTCTATCCACAACCTTGGACTTTGCTTGAACCCTATCAACCATTAATCCCCATACACCTAAACAAATAGAAAGGGATGTTCATTAAGTCCTTTCCTGTGAAGTCTAATGTAATATTGGTAGGTCATATTGAGTCTGCCCTCATAGGTAAAATATCTCTGGATCACCTTCAACATCTGGTCAGATCCCTCAGCGAAATGGCTCCTAGGCACTCCCTTAGATAGGTTATCTCCCCGAAGCACTGGTTTAAGGAACTCTTTAGAGAAGGCTACATTAAGAGTCATGGATTTAAACCATCTTTCACCAGTTTTGGGTATCTCAGTGGATGTTGTAATGATGGCCTTAGATAGCTCCATTTCAAGGGTTCCCACTTTGGTTTTAGTACCATCAAAGTTTAAGGAAAACTCCCTGGATACCTCATGGTTTCCCCTCTGGATATTCCGATAAAAATTTAGACAACCAACCCTCTAGAAGACCTCTCTGATCAGAGGCTCAACATCAAATAGGTGCATATCATAAGGCTCGGTCCTAACTACACTCCCACCCTTATGAGACTTCTTCTGTTGAGGTGTATCCATTTTCTATAAATAAAAGGAAAAACACTACAATGCTCTGAGAGGTATGAGAGGCCCAACAATGAAATATAAATCTTGTGGCTTAAGAAAAGGAATAAAATCCTTCAGGGAAAGGATATGTAAGGAGGCAACACTGTCAAGGCTTTTAAGCTAACATTAAACCACCATGCAGGGTCATCATCATTTAAAACAACAAGGCTCTTCAAACTTTCAACCTAGAAAAATTTTAGACATGGAGTAACAATGAAAATATACAGGAATTCAACTGATACGGGCCATGTAATTGGAGGTTAACAATGTTAAGTTTTGGGTACAATTTCATAGCGCTAGAACAAGGGATCTATAGTGCAATTTGTAGCAGTTTATGTAGCATAGACAGTAAGGGAAAAGCAATAGGTAGGCACGATAGCTCCGATAGTAGGGTTTGTTCAATTGCAGTGAAAGAGACTGAAAATATTGCAGATAGCTGAGAGTTTAGTGATATAAGAGGTAAAGGGGGCAGTTGGTAAAGGGAACCACAATTCACAGTGCTAGGTGATACAAAAATTTAGCAGAGCCTTAAATTGATCTTCAACAAATATCAAAAGACTCAAGGAGTACCTGGAAATCATGGCTTGACTGTAGATGAGCTTCAAAAAGCATGAAACCGCCTGCAACCATCCTAACCTTCAGTTCCCCTCTGTCATCTATTCTATAGCATAATCTGGAATGCATGTCTGGACTAGGAGTTTCTGCAGTTCCAAACTAGGAGAAGAATTCAAAACTTTGATAAAACAGTTAGACAACTTTAATGACCAAATCTCAATTATTTCCTTTTAAAACATGGATGTTGAAAAAAATGAGATCAACATGACACCAACTTCATATATGCAATAATGATAAAAGAGGAAAGGTGTACTCAATATGCTATACAAAAGCTCCTGATGAGTTGGAAGTGTACTAGAAGGAGTTTGATTTGACCTTCTAACAGGTAGAGGGATAGAGTGGAGGGGTTTAAGCACATAGTGGAGGTAGTGACATGTCAGACTAGTGGTGGCATGGGGGTGATAGTGGTGGTTGTTCAATCATGTGATGAATAAAGGTATAAACCAAAGGTACAAACCATAGGTATGGGTCAAATGTATGGGCCAACCTCCAACCTTTCATTTATTTGAGATAAAACCTAAGAAAACCATAAGGAGAAAATCAAAAGAAAACTTAAAAAGACTACTGGATAAAAAATTAAAAACCTAAGGATGAATTTGACCCATGACAACTTCATGTGATAACAACATGATTAGAGATAAGTGATAGAAATCGTCAAAAGGCATTGAATTTATAGGATAGAATATTTCTCTTGGCACAGCTGAACAAGTTATTCTTTTATGTACCATCATCACTCATCAGGATAAACATTGATCCCAAGGCAAGTCAATCACTTCAATACGAAAATGCATTCATAGGAAAAATCAGTGACTGAGTTAGACAGTCTTGAGTTCCTGTTGTGAAGGAAAAGATTGGTCTCGTGTGGTGAACAGTAAGTTATTTTAAACTAAGAAGTGAAAAAAGGAAAATTGAAACAAAGGCATGGAAAAGGAAAACTGGGAGAAAATGTAAGGTCGATTGGAGTGAAAGAAACATAACGAGGAAAAAGAAAGCAAAGAAAACCTTACTATGTACAAGGATATATCACCATAGGTGATCGAGAGAAGTAATATTTGAGGATTTTTCCATTGACAAGGAGCTCCTCCTCATCTCCCTCCAATGTTTTAAGTATAAAAGTTCCAGGACCCATTTTTTGGTGAATCAGATAGGGTCTTAACCACAAGTTCTGGAATTTAGTGCATTTTCCCTCTAGTTCATTAGCTTTGTCCCATTTGAGAAAAACGTCTCCCTCATGAAAATATTTATTACTCGCAGTTGACTTGTCAAACCATTTTTTGATCATTTCTTGATGGTGTGTTAGGTTCATTTTAGCTTTTTCCCTTTCTTCTTCCAATTTTAATAGCATGTTTAATCTCTCCTGCATTACTGGGCAAGCCTCGTCTTGGGAAGATTGGGTCAGTTGCAAGGCAGGTAGGAAAGTATGGGTAGGCATAGTGGATTCTTTTCCATAGACCAAAAAGAAAGGAGAGTTACCAAGAGATTATTTGGGAGTCACTCTATATGCCCATAGGGCATTTTGAAGGGCAAGGTGCCAATTTATTTGATGATTGTTGATAGTTTTCTTGAGAATTTTAATGAGGTTCATATTAGTTGAATTTACCAAACCATTTCCTTATGGGTAGTAATTCGCAGAATTATTAAACTTAATATTTCGTTCAAGAGAAAATTCATTCAATTTCAAAGAAGAAAAATATTTGGCATTATCAAAGACTAATGATTAAGAAATTCCAAACCTGGTGATAATATGAGATTCAAGGAACAAAGTCACCTGGTTTTTGTTGATAGTCTTCAAGGGAATTCATGTGCTCCATCTAGTGAAATAGTCAATAACTATCAAGATGTATTTTTGTAGTTGGGAAGAGTAAGGATCGGTTTCCCCAATTA
>JASDQU010685508.1:21647-45348 GCA_032191745.1 Picea mariana | reverse complement strand
CCCAAAAAACATCGTTTAGGGCCTCAAAATGGCCCCGGAAGTTAAAACTGCTAAAAATAGTAAATTACCAAAATTGCCAGAAACATGTTTTGGGCCAGTTGGAGAAGGTGGGTGGCCACCGATATCCACCTGGATCAATTCAACTAATAACAAAATTCGAATCACAATATCTTCGAATTGATCACGGCCTTGACACTGTCATCATTTTTTATAATGATATTGCCTGTCCTTTTCAAACGATTTGCTTGTCTATGTGTATTGGCCTTAAGCTCATGGTTTTCGTTTGCCAAGGATTCATTGAGAGTCGTGAGAGCTTTGATCCTTGCTTGAAGGATAGGGATGTATGTATAGTACTGCCCTATCCATTCCAGACAAACTTTGCAAGGAACAACAAGGGCGATCTGTTGAGGAAATGTGTAATTGTGTGGTAAAACATCACTGCTATCCACTGTCGCCCTTTGACCGTGTTTAATACATGTGAACCCTTTTCTATCTTTTAAACACGGTGGGAGATTATTGACATAATCGAATGGTTGTTTAAGACCTGGTTTGGAACAATTCAGATCTTCCTCTGCCAGAAACTTTTCAATCTCGGAGTTAGAGTTCTCATGGATCTCGATCGATTCGATCGAGCTCACATGAGCTTTGGATCTATTACATAGACTCCTTGAAATGAGTCAACCAACCTTCTTGTTATGAAACCCTATCATGGATTGGGTCTTCTTTGACTGTTTGTGAGGGTTTCTACTGTTGGATTTTACAGTAGGGTCAGGGTAGAAAATCGACTCATGCATAGGGGTTTTAATAAACTCAGAACTGATACCCTGTTGCCCACATAAAGGACGATCAGACAATGCCTCTTCACAAGGATTTTCATTCAAAAGATCTGGGTTGCCAATTGAGAAATTAAGAGGTTTCTCTATCATCGACTTATCCATTACAGGGGTCTCTACAGGATTTACTGTAACAAAACCATTACGAGTTACAAAACTGTCCCAATCATCACCAAGTGTTTTCAAATGATGAACTAATAGTAATTTAATCAGGCCATGGTGAAAGAGACTGGAATCCAAGTTCTGCTTCTTGTATCTCTTTGACATTTTATAGAAACTTCTTAGCAGGAAAAATGACATGTTTAAATGGAAGCCAATAAAATGCATGAGCAATATCACATGGTAAAGGAAGACCAGGCCAAAACGGCCTTCATAGGTAATAAATTGTTTAAAACTGCTAACAAACCATGCCATCTAACCTTGAGTAGGGAGACCGGAATACCTTTGTCACAACATTCAATTTTTCTGGAGGTGATGAACAGACTCCAGGGTACTTCGTCCAACTTCGAATTTTTAAATCATTTTTGACCAGTGAGGGGGAGCCCTGTTGCTTAACTCATAAATTCTTCAGTGATTTCCAACTGAATATCACCTACCTTGGCTCTGCATCCATCAAATGTAAGGGCGAATTCTTTGGCCACTCACAAATTATAACCCTGGAACTTCTTCATAAACATATCCCAACCCTGGCTCCTCGGATCCTCACTCACATCATCATACAACAAAAATTTTTGGGAGCCATTTGGCTCAAAACGGACGACAAGGGCCATAAGGGTTTGAACAAATGGTAACAAGGGCGACCCAAGCTCACTGTGGTCTTAGGAGGTAGCGGTGAAAGAGGCAAGCCCGAGCTAAAATCATTGGAACAAAACTAGGAACACATCAGTGCAACCATAACACAAGCAATAAGGGTTTCAGTCACGAAATTAGGGCACTTCTGGTGATGAACGTTTTGGATACAAAGCATAACAATAGACCTTGATTTGTCATGAGAGGCCCGTCAATTCAAACTGCCAGCTAAAACGAAGTACAGGGTACAATTGGGGTGTGTTTAATTCCCATGACAAGTAATGGGTATATTTGATTTGCCAAGGTTAAAAATGGATATTGTTTTTGTAAACCAAAGCTAATTGATTCGAATCCAAAATATAAGCTTACAATCCAAGAGCAACTCAAAATAAGTATTTCGTTGATATATGATAAGCTCAAAGCAAAAAAAAATTCATGAAAATAGATGTAAGCACATTGACCCTTTTAAAGACCAAGTCTTAGATAGAATTGCAATACGATTTTAAGTTTTAATGCTTGATTCATGATTTCAACCATGAATCGAGCACGAAAACACAACATAAAAATAAATAGGAGCAATCAAAACATCCTTTTTACAACAGAATAATCACCTTGAAATAGCAATATTTACAGGATGAGGCATAAGCAACTACAGGAATTGTCATTTGTCACTTGAAAAAGCAAAAATCATGTAGGGTTGCCAACACACCTGTATAGACAATCCCCCTCAACAGATGTTCAATATTTTCCTTTTTACATAAACAACATAAATATTTACACTAGCTTCTTAGCAAAGGTTCAACATTTCCTAGATCCACATACAATCGTTTTGTCCATAGTCTCTTAGCAAAATATAATTATATTTACAAGCTGGGGGAAACAGGGGTGTTACATTCATGCCAAATAATCAGTGTGAGAAATAAGGGCAGTTGGTTCATAGTTGGGTCAAGTTGTGTTACAAAACTTATACAAACTTTTCTTGGGGTTTAGAAACCCTCCAATGTCATTCGACCAACCTTTCTTCAAATCTTGGACAAAGAAACAATATGGCCAAAACTCACCAATCTTACGTATCTGTGTTAATTGAGAAAACGAAAACAAATTGGAATTGAGGTTCGACACATGATATCCATCGACAATCTTTCCATGTCGATAGGGAACATTACCGTGACCAAAAATGTTGAGATAAAAGTCGACAACAACATATATCTTTCTCTCCACAACTTTATCTAAGGATGTGAACAAGGAATCATCCTTAGACATATGATGAGTGCATCCAGAACCAACTACCCATTCGTTCTGCGTAGAATGAGAAAGCAACACTTGAGAAGTTCTGACTTGGAAGGTGAAATTATCAGTGGGTCGAGGAACAAAAGACACATCTCCTTCAAGTCGCTTGACTGTCTCCTCTAAGTCATCTCTCTTCTTGTGGCAGTTTCTCTCCACATGTCTAGTCTTTCCACAATACTGGCATGCATTCTTCTTTCGATTCTTATAGGGTGCATCTATATACCCTTTGGTTTTCTAGTTGAGGCATTCTGGCCTTTCTATAGGGGTATCATATCGTCGTCTTTCCTTATGATTCACCTTGCCCTTTCCCTTGAGAAAGTGAGCTTGGTGTTTGCTACCAAGTTTTCCTACATAAAGCAATATGTGTTGATCAATGATCAGTAAGCCACAAAAATATTCAAAGGTGTAATCCTTACCATCTTCCTTGTGTTCCTGCCAATTGGTGTGGAATGTTGAAACAAAGATGTCAAATGGTGTTCTCAGATTCATCAGGACTAGATCGATGAGTTGTCCATTTTTCTTTTGATAATTCTTTCCACATTCACCCCATTTCTACTATAGTTCCTTCACACATGCCAAATATTCCTCGATCCTGTTGGAATAATGAGGATCAATAGACATCAACTTTTTCTCCAACTGGATGACATGGCTTTCATTGACTTTGTCAAACAAAAACTTCAACTTCTTCCAGACTTGATGAGGGCGGTCGATTTTATTGGTGTGAAATTGAATCTCCCGTGAAATATAGGTCATTATGACCCCCACAACCTCATCCTTCTTTTCATCAACAACGAACTTCATCTTATCATCCATCAGATCTGGAATCACAATCTTTGTATATTTCCACAGTCGTTTACTTTTTTAGTAGGGTTTCAATGTCAGGTGCCCAAATAACATAATTTGATACATTCAAAACGACATGATCGATCTTCCAAGCCATCTTCGATATCTAAACAAATTTGATTTGTTTCCATAAGTTACAGTGAACAAATCATTGATTGTAACTTTATCAACAATGAACTTCATCTGATCATCTGTCGGATCTGGAATCACAGTCTTCCTATATTACCACAATGGTTTACTTTTTCAATAGGGTTTCCATGTCGGGTGCCCATATATCATAATTTTATACATTCAAAACAATAGGATCGATCTTCCAAGTCATCTTCAATATCTAAACAAATTTGATTTGTTTCCATAAGTTACAGTCAAGAAATCATCGACCCAGAGTTAGTCACAAACATATATGACTTAGCAATATTTGGAGACAATAGGCGAGGTCTAAACCAATCACTTTGATACCACATTGGGGATTGGGTGTAACCTGATACAAAACAAATAAACAAAACTGCAGATAGTTAAAGAGAATAACTTCAAAGAAAAAACAAGTGGTGTCTAAAGACATTGTTACAACACCTAAGCACATCACATTGAGATCACGACATCATGATGCATATTGGACATATTGTATTGCATTTCAAGCATATTATAATGACCCATTGGGTCTATTATTTATAGCCTCAAGATCTAACCAACTTCCTTGGAATTAGGAAGATGTTGTCCACATACAATCGTCAATGGTTAGAGTTGACTCTGTCAAATCCATGTTGTCTAATCAGCTCGTCAAGATGACTTGAACCGACTGTCCATGTGTCCAAATCGTAGTCAATTGCTTGGTTGGTCGATCCACCAACCAATTGTCTTTGACTGTTAGTCGACTATCCGACTAACAAGCTTGTCGACTACTCGACCGACAAGCTTGTTAACTACTCGACCGACAAGCTTGTCAAATAATTGACTGACGAGCTTGTCAACTACTCGACTGACAATCTTGTCGATTACTCGACCGACAATATTGTCGTCTACTCGACTGACAATATTGTCGACTACTCGATCGACTAATGTAGATATCTGGTCGATCGCCCGACCGACTGTTTCTAGGAGAAGTGTGATGAACCATTAGAACCTACGGTTGCAACAATGTGAACCATTATCTTGAGTAGCATTTAATCCAATATCAGGCTATACAAAAGGAAAATAAGGAGGTGGTTGAGTAAGTGATGTTGTAGTACTTGATGAGAACTCAACAATGTTGGATTTAGGCTTGGAACAATGATGAGGGGCACATATTTTTATTCTTTAGTGGGAAAGATAGTAGGCCAGGAAGCTGTGTCTAAAGGAATGACCGGAATGGCAAGGAAACAATCACTAACGACATATGTGTGAGTTTTCTAACCTTATATTGTAGAGCAGTGTGCAGAGGTGTTGGATCGTGTATGATGGGGTGTATGGGGTGTGACACAGGGATGTAAAGATCATAAATTTAGGGAAAATATTGGACTATGAGTTGATAGTAAAAAAGTGATGACATGTTGAATCCTAAAGTTGTTCCAGGCCAAGGAGCCATAATGGTCTTATAAATTTAAAATAAGGATGTCCAAGTAAGGTTGTGTCCATGAGTTTTGATATATGGAAAAGTGATATTGTTGGCTCTTTTGGGTAGCTTGTGGGGCCATATCAGTGGATTCCATTAGCTTTGAGATGAGTGCACTTTTTCCATGCAATCTGTTAGCACTAGAAATCACCCTTAGATTGTAATGAGGATAAGCCTAGTACCCATCAGTTTAAATGTCATAGGTAATTGAGTTTTGAGTGGTCAAATGGAGAAAACTCAATAATAATAGCATTCTAACTCAGAAATTTGGGCTAGCATGCACCAGCCATTGAGGTCTTGAATCAACTTCAATCAGTAAGTTGGAGTAAGGGTGAGTAGGAGGAAGATTTAGTGAGAAAGGTGTAGAGGTCTGCTATGAACATCAGATTTTCTAGCAACCTAAGGAGGAAAAACTTAAACATAAGGTCCTCTTGGATTCAAATTTCAAGGAACCTGAAAGAAATCATAACAATACTATAATCAAACATTTATCATAATACAGTTACAACAGTCCATGTGAATCAATCAAACACGAACTCTCTTAGTATCAGAGGCAAATAAGATGGAGTAAGAAAGTTTACTTAGATTAATCAAGATGTCTCAAAAACAAATACATAACTAGAGAACCAGTTGTTCTCAATCAAAATATCATAATATCAGGGAGCCTAGCTCAACCATTCGACCTTAACAAAATATAAAAATTGCCTATATATACTAAAATGATGCAACCACCAGGAAGTGATCAGATCACTGCCTTCAAAGCCTTCAGTCGACGCCCGCTCTGTCAGGTTGTGCAGAACTCATTATGTCAGACACGGGCCAAGCATAGTTATGTGCTTTACAAGAAAAATTGCCCATAAGGAAGCTTCAGATCATAAGTGTGCCTTCATGGCTGCTCTTTGCAATGTTTTCCATTTATGGGATGAGGCGAGGTCTCAATTTCTACCCACAATATTCAATAACTGTCTTCATTGGGATTAAGACTGGGCCTGACACCCATAATTGTTCTCAGATGGTGCAAATGACTCTTGCGAGTCCATCCTGATGCCTCGAGGCCATGAATGGTCTTTGTCTGTGACTAATGCGAGCTTTGCAGATGGTATTTTGATAGCATATGCACATGGGTGATGTGGAGCGAGGTTCTTTCGGCCTTTGGCGCAACTCCTATCCATCGCTCCATCCTCAATGTGACCTAGGGCCATGACCCTACGCAATTGCACGATTGTGGGCGCTACCAAGGGTGGTTTGAAAACAAACTACTTTTGTCCCCGCAATTCACCATGAACCGCCATGTGTCCCTTTCCAAAAACCACGGTTCTGATTGTGGCCCACCCTTAAAATTTTAAAACGTGCGCACCTTTCGACCCTGCAACGGAGTGTGACCATTGATATTGTGATCTGAGATGAGGCTTCTTGATCAATGGCCCAACTCTGGCACTTTGTATTGACGGATCAGATCTTCCCTCTTCGAATCAACGACTGAGATCTGCTTCGCAAATCGGCCTTTAGGAATTTCAATTCGCAAACCACATTTCCCTCTAAGCAAAACCTCTAGAGCTGAGGATCTGATGACGCATGGCATTTTGGATAATTAAACGGTCTAGATCTATTTCAGGCTTCGACCATTGATTTCAGGCCTGGAATGAGTCGCTCTGAGTACTGTGCTTTGCACTCATGGCTGCGGCCTGCAGCCCTTGACAACTTTATGTGATAACACAATCCTTTACTACTAGAGTGTCTTTTCTAAATATTTTTTATTCCCATATTTGAAGGACAAATAGATGCAGATGCCTTAGAAAAATGGTTAAATCTGTTAGAAGGTTAATTCTCTGTTCATAATTTCTCCGATAGGGAAAAGATCACCTTCGCACTCCTTAAGACTCTCCCCCATGTCAAACATTGGTGGGAAACTTTCTGGGAGCAAATTTCCACATAAGAGTTTGGAATATATGGGGTTGAGCCCACTTGAGATTTTTTTGTGGATGCGGTAAAGGAACAATATTACCCTATTGGAAATTATGAGGACTAGTACATGAGATGGACCACACTATGGCAAGAAAGGGGCCAAGCAGTTCTGTAGTTCACCAATACCTTCCATACATTGCGCACAGAGCTGGGTATCAAAGACTCCAAACGACATTTGGTTCTAAAATACTGTGGGGCTCTACACAGATACATCCAAATTGAAATGGATTTTCTGGACATCTCATCACTCGGTTCTGCTTATCGATATGTTGTTAAAATTGAGTAGAGGTTTAAGCACCAGAACAAATGAGAGTTCAAGTCTGCAAATCCTCAACAACCAAAGTATGATAAAGACGGCCCTAACAAACAACATCTCGAAAACCAGTCCAAGCCACAGGAAAAGAAGGGTCACAGAAAAAATGAAGAAGGATACTGGAAAATCGTGTGATTTCCACAAAATCCCCTAGCACAACACCGATGAATGTCACTCAAAACAATCATAGGTGGCCGAGATAAAAGACAAGGAGCTGAACCTTGATTTATAATTTGATTATGAAAATACCGATAGAAGACAAATCATCGATGCAGACCCCACTGCTATTGTCGTGACCACAACAATTAAACCAGAAGAACCAATAGATTCTGAAGAGGGGGAGAGCCTTTTTCATTCATAGATGTGGGTTAAGGGTACCCTCCTGCATTTTATTGTTGATAGAGGAATCCAGAAGAACCTCATCTCAACAGGGGTCATCAAACAGTTGGGATTGTCGAAAACACCACACCCACAACCATACAACATCGGGTGGCTTCGCCAAGGACGAGATCTTTGTGTCAGCCAACAATGTCGATTGTCATATGACATCTAGCCATTCAAGGATGAGGTATTATGTGATGTTTCCACCGTGGATGTCTGTGATGTTTTCTTGGGCCAGCCATATATGTGGAAGCGCCATGTTATTTATGAGTCTCGACCTCGTAGTGTCATTGTTACTTTGGGGGGTCATCTCTACAGAATACCAGAGGTAATTTTGAATATTGTCCCACCTAAATAGTGCCACAAGGTAGTATCTCATACTACAAAATTCAGCGTCTTCACAATCAGTTCAAAGCGTGAACAGAAGAACACCACTGCAGCCTCAGTCCAAGCACCTTCTATCCAACAAAAGCAGGTCGACAAGATTGCATCAAAGTGTAAAGATTCCTTCTGCGCATAGGCATCTCATGTAGCTATATTGGTTAAAAAGGTCCAACCCTTCCAGCCACAGGTTCATGACAACCTTCAACAAGCTAAGTAGCACAACTTCTCCAACAAGGCAAGCAACTCATCAAGATGCAGATTCAACAAACACTTTTCCCTCTCCCCCGGGCACTCAACGCAATGGAGACCATTGCTTCCTAAGGAGGGAGGATTAATACAGGTGGATATTGGTGGCCACCCACCTTTTCCAACTGGCTCAAAATATTTTTCTAGCAATTTTGGTAATTTACTATTTTTAGCTGTTTTTAACTTTTGGGGCCATTTTGAGGGCCTAAATGAAGGTTTTTCGGGATCGAGCTTCTCAATGATATCCATAGGCTCTAATTGAGCCCCTAAAATGAATCTCCTCGATGATACCTTTCCAACAAGCTATCATGCGCCCCAAACTGAGATCGTATGCCAAAGTTACGTCGCCGAGAAGTTGATACACCAAACTACCCAAAACGCGGTCCACAAAATTGTTGGTTTTTCATCTTCCGGGGTTAGGGTTTTGGATTTTCTTTATGTTAAAAGGCCTTTGGAGCCTCATTGTAAAATCATCTTCTGGTGAATGCGAGTAGAGGATACATCTCCTCTCAGAGATAAGCTGCCACCATTCTAGCGAGTCTTTCACTTTGTATTTTTACAGTCTTTGTACATTTTCACTTATTAATAGAAAATTGTGTATTACTGTATCTTTGTGTTTATGGTTGCATCTCTGATAAATTTATGTTATATTATTGGATATCTGAGATATCTTTTCACATTTCTTTATTATATCTCCGCATGAAATGAGGATGTCCAAGTAAGGTTGTGTCCATTAGTTTTGATATATGGCAAAGTGATATTGTTGGCTCTGTTGGGTAGCTTGTGGGGCCATATCATTGGATTCCATTAGATTTGAGATGAGTGCACTTTTTGCATGCAATCCTTTACTACTAGAGTGTATTTTCTAAATATATTTTTAGCATATAAATGTGTGTTTAATTAGGAAGAGATTTGGCTTGCTAGTGAAAAAATTGTGAGGAATTGAATGAACCCTCATTGTAAAAAATATGTTGTAGCTTGAGGGGAGGATCCCTACTAGATGAAGGCTACATAAGCCTATAACTAAGGTGATGATAACACACACACACACACACACACACACACACACATATGTTGTTGTGAGTTGCTTAAAGAGTCGTTGAGGTGTTGTTACAAAGGAAAAAATCACTTTCCTACCATTATCTTAAGGGAGTTGGTCCCTACTAGATAGATCATAATAGAAGTTGAAAAATAAAAGAGTTATCATTCCATAATCCGAAATAACCTTATCTTCTACATAGAATCGTCTTTACTATACAGGCACACAAAATAGGGACATTACATTTGACTGTGTCATATATATTATAACTAATTACTTATTAATGACCAATCTCTAACAACAACTCTAATTATTATTCTCCACTTCATCTTCTCTCGTTTTTGGTACCAACACATGAGAACAAGAGATTGCTCAAAATATACAACCTATTAGTGTCACATATGAAGTACATAATTGAGTGGCAATCATAGCATTGCAAACATGAGAACAAGAGATTGCTCAAAATATACAACCTATTAGTGTCACATATGAAGTACATAATTGAGTGGCAATCGTAGCATTGCAAACTAGTGTTATGTGCTCATAACCTTGTGTGGGAGAGGTTATATGAACAAGCATTGTAAGTATAAGAGAACAAAACTTAGAACTCTAAGAATTGTATACCTAAGAGACCCATGAGCTTCCAAGAAAATTTAAAATGCCGTACGATATGTAATTATACAAGTATGTGGATGATCGATTCTCACCTAAGGTGGTCCTTAATTATCAACCTTGGGAATAGTGTACAAGGTTAATCACCAAATTTTTCTTAGAAATTGGGTTAGCTATGGAATGAGTTGTCTTGGCCAAATTCAATCGTTGTCTCAAGCACAATCCTTGTGATAACCCAACAAACTTTAATCATTCACTTTGTCATGTGCACGGTCCTTCTTAATTACTAGTTGATGTTGAAGTAACATGTTGAGTTGTCTTTGAGGTGGCATAGAGTGCTTATTGATGTCGTTAATGTTGTGCTAAAAAAAATTGAATCTAGCATGGAGGTTATGTTGGAATTGGCACAAATAAAGTTTGGCATGATGTTAATGTAGAGAAAGTTCTATGGGGGCAAGATCCTAGCCTTTGGTGCAAAGAAGACTTGTAACATTGCATTGATCAAAATACCTCCCAAGTAACAATTGTCTCGTGCGCATCCACATGAGGTCTAAAAGAGTATGTTCCCATTGCATTCAACTACAAGTGAGGAAACACTTGGCACACTTTTTCAATTGTAAAATACTTGGTTTGTCTTGGGCGTCGAGTTTCCTTAACAATTTTAAAGAGTGGAATAGAGTCGTTACAAGTATGCCTCATCGTCCTATCTACAATCTAATTGGATTGCACATGCATGTTGAACTTATGATCAATGTTGATTGAAGGTTTGTGCACATAATGCTATGCTCAATAGATGGAGGACTATAAGATTATAGAAGTTCCACATTGAAATATGGATGAAGTCCAAGATAAGGTGGAAAAGTAAACTTAAAAGCATAATTGCCACATTACTCTATGGTGATGTATGGGCTGTATTACAATGGTTGAAGCTTGCAATGTTGTCCTTTTAATATTTCCTTGTGCATGTGAAGCCCAACCTTATTCCAATTGATAATTTGTGCAATATCCAATGCTTGTCATGGTGTTGCTCATATATAATGATTTTCTATGTTAGCATGTCTTTGAATTATCACTAAACAGTATAAAGGCACAACTTTGTTAATTTCTTTATGCATTGATTCGTGGGTGTATGTAGTGTTTGGCACTGGAAATGCCACATTGATGGGCATTATAAGTAAAAAATCTGAAGTAAACTTCAATCAGAATCTATTGTACATAGTTGTGTCGGAAGACTATGCTCATTATATGAAAAATTCGTTGCTAGGACACATGCATAATCAATAGGGTCAGTGAGTCATGTAATCGATCGTTATTACATCACATAATACGACTTACACTTGTGGGCATTTATACTCTAACTATCATAGAGATAGCCAGCCATATTTTTTCAGCCGCATGCAATACACTTTTATAAACTAGAACATTTCCTTTCCCACCTGACGTCTCACCCCTTTATTTAGAAAGCCTTTCCCATCTCATCTATCCTTGCGATTGGTCGGATCTGTCTCTCCCGGTGGGAATACACTATATCGATTGGCTGGTTCGTCTACCCGAGTATGGATAGTACCCACCGTCGAAACACTAGAACTACTCCCCCTTTTTTTGCAGTGCAACGTCGAAGGAAGTTGGAAACGAAGGTGTTCTCCACATCAGAAGCAGGTTGGTTCAAATTTGATCTGAAGAATGGTTCTGATTCGCAGGTGCGAATGATTTCCCTCCATGGCTAGAGGATTTGTCGGGAACCCCACCTGAACTCGTTCCTTACTGGCAGGCGCATACATAGTTATGATTTGATCCTGCCGGGACATGTTAGCATTCACAAGGGAAAAAAAAATAGTGCCAAAGCCAAACACAATTGTTAAGCCATCTCGTAATTGTTTTGAATGAAGATAAAGTTGTCATCCCAAGTCCATGGGTATCCGTGACTATACATGTGTTGTAGATGCACTGCCATGCAATTGCAACTTTTGTTTACCCTTCTATCTATGGGTGAAAGGTGGTAAACATTCCATGCCTTATGTCTAGCANGGAGTGTTGTGTTAGCACATAAACTTGTCAAGGTCTTTAGAGTCGTGTTTCTTGCCTAGGTCTGTAATTTTGTCTGTCTGTCCTTCCTCCCTGTGCAGACCCGATTGTAATTTTTCCTCTCAGCTTGTGGTTTTCCTTCCGTTTTTCTTCATCTAGTTGATCGACCTGTTTTCCTTGTCAGATCGCCAGAAACTCATCGACCATAAGTCTTTATGTTTTCCCTAGGGTCAATGCATTTCTCCATTTGCCTCTGGCACTAATTCTCTTATTCTCCCCAAGCCTCCAACCAGTCACCCAGATAATTGTTCACAGGTCGCAATCATGACCACCGAGTGCAACACTTGAAGTGGTTTGATGAAGATGAAAATCAAATGAGCGAGCAAGTTCAGTCTTCAACGAAGGCAAGTGAGCGTAGGAATCAGGAGTTCAAAATGTTGTAAAGTTGTTTAGCAAGGATCACGAAGTCTCAATTCGTGAAAAAGTAAATCTAGGTCATCCAATCGTGAAGAGTCGAGGGTCGTTGATCTGACATCGGTGAATTTCGGAGGATCGAGAATCGAGAGTTCGAGGTTCTTGTCATAAAGGTGCATCCATAGCCCGAAGTCTTGAGACCCAAAATGTCAATGTGATCTGGGCCATCTGATCAAAGGAGACGCGTGGCACCCAATCCGAGGGTTTGCGATTTCGCGATTTAGAGGTTTGAGCATGAAGCACCTCGTGAAATTGCAAAACGTGAAATTGTGACGCGCCTATGAGTTGGGCCCATGGTCATAGCCCGAGGTCGTATTGAAAAGCAGGGCCATAGAGAAAGTAGGCGTCGGTCCAGCGGTAGGCGGCTAAACCGTTCGAGGAACCAATCGCGGCCGTCAAAATCAGGGCAGATCCCACCGTTGATCCAGATGGACCGTTTAGTGGATTTGATCATCGAAACATTGTGAATCGAGGGGAGTGAGAACTCCCGATATGCAAAGTCCCAAAATTCCATTTGTTTAAGCGCAAGGTCACAGCCCGAGATCGCTTAGGGCGTTGAAAGGAGTCGTGCAAAGAATCGAAGCACCCGAGTCGGCCACAGAGAAGGACTGCGTGGCCTCGAGCCACCAGAATTGACTCAAAGAAGTTGCATGCTCACCTGAACATTCATGGGTTTCAAGCTCCACCTCGATCCCAATGTAGTTAGTTAATGGAAGTAGGGAGATGTAGCTGAAACCTTGTTTCACCTCGTAAATTGAAAGCATGGGAACGTCGACCGTGGAGGTAGGTTGTCAGCCCAAGGTCTCTCTGTCAATGAAGTTCTCTGCGAAGCCCATACTGATCTGAGATCGCGTCTGACAGAAGAATGTATGTGCAGTCTGACAGGAGAAGAAGAAGACGTGAAGCCTTGAATACAGTGACCAGAGCACGCTTATGTAGGGGGCGAGTTTCTTTGAGTATATATACTTAGTTTTTATATTTTGTAAAGGTCGATGGTAGAGAAAAGCTCCCGAAATGTAAAGTTTTAATAAACTCTCTGGTTATCTAGTTATGTATACACATTTGAAACTTCTTGTTTAATGACAATCATCTTTCTTACTTCTTCTTGTTTCCTTTTGACGCTGAAAGAGTTCATGGTTGAATGATTCACTTGAACTATTATGACTACATTATGATGAAAGTTTGATTACAGTGTTGTTATAGTTCCTTTCAGTTTCTATGAGATTTAAATTCAAGAAGTTCTTGTGTTTAAATTGTTCCTCCTTGGGCTTCCGAAAGTCTTGATGTCCTTGGCAGACCTCTGCATTTTCTCACCAAAGTCTTCCTCCTACTCACCCTTACTACAACTAGCTGTCTGAAGTTAAACCAAGACCTCACTTGCTCGTGCATATTAGTCCAGTTTTCTGAGTTAAAACGATATTTTCTTGAGACTGTGCCCATTTGACCCTTTTTAACAAATTTGTGACATAACTCTAATGGGTATTAGGCTTACATCTGCCACAATCCAGGGGTGACTTCTGGTTCTAACATTTCTGGCGCCGTTGCTGGGGACAAAATTGAAGATTTTCCCTGGGATTAAACGACAAAGCTTACTAGTTCTGAAGGTGCATCAGAACTTAGTACATCAAAGATGGCAGCTGTTCACCTGGCGAATCCATTGATGCGAATCCACTGTTTCAGCCGTAGCTTCTAGAGGTAGACACACGAGGTCTACTCCGCAGTTGCCTTTAGCAACACCTAAATCTAACCCAGAGAAAATTATCAGAAAGGGAAAGATCCCTCGAGAAGGAACTTCTACTATTGAACCAGGTATTTCTGATGTTTTTCATGGTCCTTCTTTAGAAACCCCAATTTCTGCTTCTCATTTCCCTATTATATCGTTTGTTGGAGTTTCCCGAACTTTAAATTTTGGGAGTGTTCCTGTTGAGTTTTCCCCTCCTGGTATGGGATTGGAGGGAGAATTCCTTGTCACTCCTCTCTCCCCTGAAATTGTACCGTGGTTTAGACCCAGTGCCTCTGAATATTTTCCCACCTCAGGCTTTACTACCCCTCCTCCTATTACGATTGCTGCTGCGCAAAGAGAACCCCCTACTCCCTTAAGCCCTCTAGCCTTTTCTTCAAATCCTCTGTTGTTTCCCTTTCCTCTCGGAAGCTTAGCTCCAGTCTCCCCTATTCGAACCCCATCTCCTCCTAATTCTCCTCCACCTATCATCCCTATGGCAGGTGCTAATCCTCCTAGAAGCAGAATGAATGCCATAGTGGTTGCTAGATATCCCCCCTTGGTCTTGCCTCAACCCCTTAATGCCCTCCCATCCGATGGTTACCTTAAGCAATTGCCTAAGTTTACCGGGGAGGGAGATATAACCACATAGGATCACCTTGCAACTTTCTATAGTTATGCTGATAACTATGTCATAGTAGACGAAGATGTGTGGATGAGGATTTTTGTTCACACTCTTGATGGAGAAGCCAGAAAGTGGTTCAGAGCTTTGGCTCCTGGATCCATCACTAGGATTGAGGATGTTGATGATGTTTTCTTGAGACAATGGGGGGATAAAAAGGACTTCATGTATTATATCACAGAGTTCAGGTCCCTAAAGAGGAAATAGGGAGAGTCTGTCTCTGACTTCTCCAAAAGGTTCAACAAGATGTACAATAAAATCCCTGTTGAGATAAAGCCTACAAAGGCCTCTGCCAAAATTACCTATGCCAGTGATTTTGACCTCGACTTTTGCCTCCTGTTAAGAGAGAGAAGAGCTACTTCCTTGGCTCACATGTAAGATAAAACCCTAGAAGTAGAGTCTAACATATTGGCAGTTGACCGAATCAGGAATAAGACTGATAGAGATAGAGGAAGGGGAATAACTGAAGCCTCAACCTCCAGTTCCTCTGCCCCCCTCCCTCAAATGGATGAAGTAACCAAGTTACTAAAATCACTTTCGGCTAGAATGGAAAGGTTGGAATTAGAAGGGAAGCAGACGTACATAAATCCTCAAAATATCGATAATAGAGGCAACTTCAGGAGGCCGAATAACAATGCTCCTCATATCATGCCAAGGGAACAAAGGGACAGAGATAGAAATGATCAGAAAATTCAAACCCCTCTCCAAAACAACCTTGTTACTGAGGAGGAGAGAGAGGAAGAAGGGCTTGAGATTGATCTTGAAATCCACTGTGTTGGAGACACCTCCCCATTTCCTCATTTACCTCAATCTGCATACGAGGAATCCCTCATGAACAGTCAAATAAATGAGATGAGTAAAGGGGAAAAGGCCAATAATAGCCCAAGTAAATACAACCTCAGATCTAAGAAGAAAGAAGGGAAGTCCAACATCCTTGATACAAATCCTAGAGTAGAGAATCTTGCTAAAGACGCATCAGACAATGACAAAGAAAAGAAAGCACAGAATCCCCCACCCATAGCCAAAGATCTTGCCCCAAAGGTGAGAGAAATTCTGAAGCCCCCTTCCTTTTTTAACTTTGAGCATGAAATTTAGAAGATCAAAATCCCTATTCCCCTTTCAGAGCTAGTCAAGCACGAAGACTTCAAATAGTCCCTCTCCAAACTATTGCAGTCTGAGCCATCCCGTCGTTCCACTGACTCAGTAAATCTCTAAGATGAAAAGCCGGCAGTCATCTTAGGTCCTATGGTAGAAGATGGAGATGATTCATCCCCCCCCCTTCTACACATCGCTGAACATACATGACAATGTGTTGCATAATTATCTGATGGACTCAGGGACATCTCATAACCTCATGCCAAAAACTGTCATGGAAGAACTCGGATTAGAAATCAAAAAATCTTATCATGATTTATATTCTTTTGATTCGAGGAGAGTGCAATGTCTCGGGGTCATCAAGGATCTAGTGGTGACATTGTTCCAACTACGCATGAAAAGTGTGGTCATGGATATTGTGGTGGCTGACGTTCCTCCCAAGTTTGACATGTCATTGTCAATATCTTGGATAAAAAGACTTGGGGGAACATTGCAAATGGACCTTACATATGCTACCATTCCAGTGTTGAGAGGGGAGCATAGGAGACTGTACAAAGAGGCTCATTTGGCCTACAATATTAGTGATGAAGCAAACCCCACCAATCATCCTATCTTTTCCCTGGATACTGATTTAGGATCCAGCTTATTGCAGCTCACCGATGCCCCTGATCCCCCTCTTGAGATCAGAAAGTCTAGTACTCTCAGTGAAGATTTACCTCCAATTACCTCTATGTGGAAAATGTTTTTCGATGGAGCCTCTTTTAGGGAAGGTGCTGGTGCTGGAGTGGTTTTTGTGTCACCTTGTCATGAAACCATATCCCTGTCATACAAATTAGAGTTTGAAACTACCAATAATGTGGCAGAATATGAAGCTCTTGTTTTAGGTTTGAGGGCTGCAAAGGACATGGGAATCAAAGAGATAGCAGTGTTCAAGGATGCCGAGTTGATTGTCCAACAGATTAGAAAGGCTTATCAGGCCAAGCACCCTCGGCTCATAAGTTACAAAAATGAAGTATGGGACCCGATTGACAACTTTTTCTTGGCCTTCAACATTTCATTTATTCCCAGAGAGGAAAATGTCATGGATGATTCTCTGGCTGTCTCAGCAAGCCAGTTCAGGATCCCACTGTCGCCTAAGCTCAGGTATGATGTTGAGATTAAACATAGACCCTCTGTACCTGATAATATCAAGCATTGGAAGGTGTTCAAAGATGATCTTGAAATCAGAAGATTTCTTGAGTCGGTTGACGAGTTCTTTGCATTACACATTGATCAGGATCATGATTCCGAGGGTGACCCTCCCCCTCAAGTATTTTTGAATAAAATTACTAATCACCATATTGTTTAACTGCCTAGCAGTCACATTCCAAAGGGACTGGTTTCTTTGGAAAGGTTGTTCGATGGGAACGATGTGGCGGTAAAGCTTAAAGGCCCAACTGAGAATGTTGATGTAGCTGAGTGCAACGTTGGTACAAAGGAGGATCCAAAGTTTGTTAAGGTATCAAGCAGCCTATCAAGGAAGCAGAGGGCCGAGTATGCTGAGTTATTAAAAGAATTTTATGATGTGTTTGCCTTGACCTATGAGGACCTTAGAACATATGACACTAGCATTATTGAGCATAAGATCCCATTGAAGGAGGAGTCCAAACTGTTTAGGCAGAAATTAAGACAAATAAATACTATGCTGCTGCTTATTATGGAGAAGGAGGTAAAGAAGCTACTGGATGCCTAGATCATCGTGCCTTTGAGATATTCAGAGTGGGTGTCCAACCTAGTCCCGGTGAGAAAGAAAAGTGGGGAAATCAGACTTTGTGTCAACTTCAGGAACTTGAACAGGAGCCCAAAGAAAGACAATTACCCCTTGTTGAAAATGGAACACATATTACAAAGGGTAACTGGCTCATCAAGGATATCCATGATTGACGGCTTTTCAAGATACAATTAGATCTCGGTCCTACTTGAGGACAGACAAAAAACAACCTTGACCACTCCTTGGGATACATTCATGTATGCCAAAATTCCCTTTGGATTGATGAACGTAGGAGAAACCTTCCAGAGAGCCATGGATATCGTTTTCATTGGAGAAAAGGAAAAGTTTGTGGTTATCTATTTGGATGATATTACAGTCTTCTCCAAATCAAATAGAGAGCACTGTGAGCATTTTAAAAGGGTTTTCCTTAAATGCAGGAAATTTGGTCTCTCCTTAGATCCCAAGAAATCGTTGTTTTCCACGAAGGAGGGAAAATTATTGGGGCATATAGTATCTGCCGAGGGAGTAAGAATTGATCCTAGATGGGTGGAAGCAATCCAAGCCTTGTCACTCCTGAGATCCAAGAAAGAAGTCTAGTCTTTCTTGGGGAAAGTCAATTTTCTGAGAAGGTTTGTTTCAAATTTCACTGAATTGGTGAGGCAT
Organism: Picea mariana; assembly: GCA_032191745.1. Taxonomy (NCBI): domain Eukaryota; kingdom Viridiplantae; phylum Streptophyta; class Pinopsida; order Pinales; family Pinaceae; genus Picea; species Picea mariana. The sequence continues at coordinate 26,653 of JASDQU010685508.1, read as the reverse complement.
ATCATAACCATGCTCAGGAAGGGGAACGAATTGAAATGGACTGCTGAGCCCAGAGAATCCTTCAACCAAATTAAGAAGACACTGACTGAGGCACCCATGCTGATCAGTCCCGATTATTCCAAGGATTTCCTGATTTTTTTCTTTGCTTCATATGATACAATAGCGGCCGTTTTGTTGCAGAAAAATGCTGAAGGGATGGAACAACCTATTTCCTTTTTCAGTAGAGCATTGAGGGATGCAGAGATCAGATATGGCATCATGGAGAAGTAGGCCTATGCCTTGGTGAAATCCCTGAAAGCTTTTAGAGTCTATGTTTTGCATTCAAAGATCATTGCACATGTTCCTTCAGCTTCTGTGAAGGACATTCTCATTCAACTTGACATAGACGGGAGAAGGGGCAAGTGGATCGTCAAGATCCTTGAATTTGATTTGGAAATAAAACCCAACAAGCTAGTTAAAGGCCAAGGTTTAGCCAAGTTATTGGATGAATATAATTGTAAATCTTTGGGGGTTAACTTCATCAACACTTGCTCAGAAAACCAGCAGGTTGAGGCGTTTGATATAAGTCTTCAGAACAACCCTCCATTGGCAGAATGCACTTGGTACAAAGACATTATATATTTTCTGCAGGAGTTGCGGCCTCCAGATGGTATGGGAAGGAACAAGGAAAGAGATTTAAAGCTCAAAGCAATCATATATTGCCTTATTGACCAGATTCTATATTGGAAGGATCCTCTAGGAGTGCTCTTAAGATGTTCAGACCCACAAGAGGCCCAAAAGATTATATTTGAATTCCACGACGACATATGTGGGGGACATCATTTCTGGAAAACCACTGCCTACAAAATTCTTAGGGATGGGTACTACTAACCTACCTTATTCAGTGATGTCTATGCGAAAGTCAGGGCTTGTATCAAATGTCAGAAATTTTCTGGAAAGCAGCAACTTAAGTCTCTGCCATTGAAGCCTGTACTAGCTTCAGAACCCTTTCAACAGTGGGGTCTGGACTTTATCGAGGAGATTCATGCTCCTTCAAGTGGTCGACACAGATGGATCCTATCTGCGACAAATTATTTCGCCAAGTGGATAGAGGCTATCCCCACAAGGAACGCTTCTCATAAGGTGATCATTGGTTTTCTGGAGGATATTATAGTAAGGTTTTGGTGCCTGACCATAATAGTCATTGACAACGCTGCATCCTTCAAAGCTGAACCATTGATCAAGTTTTGTGAGCAATTTGAAATTGCACTAATTCACTCTACCCCCTACTATCCACAAGGTAATGGATTAGCAGAATCCTCTAACAAAAGCCCAGTGAAGATCATCAAAATCTTGCTAGAGGATAACAAGAAAGCATGGGATTCAAATCTCAAATTTTATCTGTGGGCTGATAGAGTGACAACAAAGCGGTCCTTGGGCATCTCTCCTTTCCAGTGTGTATATGGGATTGAGGCAGTTTTTCCTTCTCAGTTTGCCTTGCCTATGGCGAAGTTCTTCTAAGACCGTCAAGAAGAGCTTGATGACATGATCAAAAGAATTCATCAACTGGTAGAAGTGCACCAGGCAAGAGAGCAGCTTCTGGACAAAGCGCATCACCGACATCAGAAAATCAAGAAGACTTTTGACAGGAAGAGAAATAAGGAGGATTTCTGGTTGGGAGATCTGGTACTCAAATGGGATGCGCCTAAGCAGGACAAGGGTAAGCATGGAAAAATTGAAGCCCTTTGGATTGGCCCCTTCCAAATCTCTGAGAAGTTCCCAAATAACACTTACAACTTGCAAGATTTGGAGGGAGACGAAGTCTTTGGTGGCCCTGTAAATGGGCACTTCTTGAAGATGTTTTTTTTTAAAGCCGCAGTTAGCTTCCTGCCATTGTAAATACCGTTCATGTTTCATGTTTAATTTGTCTTGTTTCTAATAGAAGACTCCACAACCCAACACTAAGGCACTGAAGCCACGAAAGGAGCTCTTAGAGACTCACAAGGAGGACTCTATCCCCCATGGAGACTAATGTTAGCACATAAACCTGTCAAGGTCTTTAGAGTCATGCTTCCTTCCTAGGTCTGTAATTTTGTTTGTCCTTCCTCTTAGTGCAGACACGATTGTAATTTTTCCTCTCGGCTTGTGGTTTTCCTTTCGTTTGTCTTCATCCAGTTGATCGACCTATTTTCCTTGTCAGATCGCCTGAAATCCATCGACCATAAGCCTTTATTCTTTCCCTAGGGTCGATGCATTTCTCCCTTTGCCTCTGGAATTGATCCTCTTATTCTCCCCGAGCCTCCAACCAGTCACCAAGGTAATCATTCACAGTCCGCAATCATGACCACTGAGCACAACACTTGAAGTGGTTCGATGAAGATGCAAATCAAACGAGTGAGCAAGTTCAGTCTTCAACAAAGGCAAGCGAGCACAGGAATCGGGAGTTCAAAATGTTGTAAATCTTTTCAGTAAGGATAGCGAAGTCTCGATTCATGAAAAAGTAAATCTAAGCCATCCAATAGTGAAGAGCCGAGGGCTGTTGATATGACATTGACGAATTTTAGAGGATTGAGAATAAGGAGTTCGAGGTTCTTGTCATAAAGGTGCATGCATAGCCTGAAGTCTCGAGACCCAAAATGTCGATGTGATCTGGGCCATCTGATTAAAGGAGACGCGTGGCACCCGATCTGAGGGATCATGATTTCATGATTCAGAGGTTTGAGCATGAAGCACCTCGTGAAATTGCGAAACGTGAAATTGCGACGTGCCTATGAGCTGGGCCCACAGTCAAAACTCGAGGTCATATTGAAAAGTAGGTCCATAGAGAAAGTAGGCACCGGTCCAAGGGCAAGTGACTGAAGTATTCGAGGAACCAATCGTGGCCATTAGAATCAGCGCAGATCCCACCGTTGATCCAGATGGACCGTTTCGTGGATTCGGGCATTAGAACATTGTGAATCGAGGGGAGTGAGAACTCCTAATATGTGAAGTCCCAAAATTCCATTTGTTAAAGCACAAGGTCACAGCCCACGGTCATGTAGGGTGATGAAAGGTAGCTGCACAAAGAATCGAAGCACCCGATTCGGCCACAGAGAAGGACTACGTGGCCTCGAGCCACCAGAATTGACTCAAAGAAGTTGTGTGCTCACCTGGACATTCATGGGTGTCAAGCTCCACCCCGATCCCAATGCAGTTATTTAATGGAAGCAGGGGGAGGTAGTTGAAACCTCGTTTCACCCCATAAATGGAAAGCATGGGAGCGCCGGCCATGGAGGCAAGCTGTCAGCCCAAGTTCTCTCTGTCAATGAAGTTCTCTGCAAAGCCCATACTGATTTGAGATCGCGTCTAACAGAAGAATGTATGTGCAGTGTGTCAGGAGAATAAGAAGACGTGAAGCCTTGAATACAGTGACCAGAGCACACTTCTGCAGGGGGCGAGTTGCTTTGAGTATATATACTCAGTTTTTATATTTTGTAAAGGTTGATGGTAGAGCAAAGCTCCTGAAATGTAAAGTTTTAATAAAATCTATGGTTATCTGGTTATGTATATGCATTTGAAACTTCTTGTTTAATGACTCAACTTTCTTACTTTTTCTTGTTTAATGGAGGTGATTTGCGCAAGGAATGTTTTCACAAGCATGAATCTAAGCTGGCATGTTGCTAAGTTACTTGGGCATGTTTATTTTAGCATTCTGTGGGAGAATAGGTACAAGAGATTTTATGCCCTGATATGCGATGAGTTCATAGCCCGAGAACATTTCATTATATTTAGGAAAGAATGCCCAAGGCTTACAGCAACAACCAAAAATATGGTTTCAAAAGTAGGCCACTGGTATTTTGAAGAAACCAACACTTATATTAGAGTGTTCGGGGCTATTGGCACGCCACATTTATCGCCCATTCATGTCCTGGACTGGCTCATTGTGGGAGAAATTTGTTACTAGACCATTCTGCAAGGCTATAATGCCACTTTGGTGAAGGACAAGAAGAGAGCTTTCATACCCTATGGTTTTCATATAGGGTTTTACATGGTAAAAGACACTACGCACGTGAAACAAGAGGATTTGAGCCAGCTTGAGTGTCGATTCCCCACAGGTTGATTTCACAAGCATGATCCAAAAGGTCTGGTACTTCAACACGTGTCGCAGGTATCCTCTTGTTGGTCGTATGCTCATGATAGTTTTGAAGATGAAATATTTACAGAGGGTGCCCAAGACTGCGAGGAGGTGCTCCATAGAAAGGCTATCCCCAATATGACCAGATTAAAAGCGATGAGTATGGATGAGTAGGTTGAAATGATAGAAAAGACAACTCAAGAATCCCTCAGGGTAAGAGAAGAAAACATATCACTAGAAGCAACAAAGGCACGGAGGAGGGGGATGTTGCTACTAGAAGAAGCTCAAAGAGATATACAAAGGTTAGAAGAAAATCCCCCACTTAACCCTTTGATAGAACCCTTGAGGATTACCCCGACCGACACAAGCAATTGTGAAGAAGAGCTAAATGGCTCAAAGACAATTCCACAAGAGGAAACCGCTAATCAAGAAAACCCCAGCCTTATGTCACCACAGGCAGGATCATCGATGACTACTATAGCTCAGTGGAGGATAACAAGAGCTTCAAGTGGGATGGGTGTGCCTAATGTCCTCATATACTTAATTACCATATATGAGGATGAGGAAAGTCCAAAGGTTTCACGTATAACCCCGGTACCAATCACAGAAGAGGAAGAACCAGGGGAAACATCTGATCCAACTTCCGACGCTTTGATCCCAAATCCATAGGAAGGTGACCATGAGGCTAGAAGCACTCTGGACACTGAATTTCTCGACCAATTGGGAACACAGGTTCAGAAGGATAGCCCCAAGAATTACTTGGGTGTTGGTGAAGAGGAAGAAGAAATGCAACAAACAAAAATCGACATCTCAATGACAGATCCCCAAGCTAATGTTGATCCTTTGCCTATCTCCCCATATAGGAAAAAGACCTCACCAGTCAACGAGGACCAATAGGAGGCCAAGTCACAAG
>JASDQU010685508.1:5249-16126 GCA_032191745.1 Picea mariana | reverse complement strand
GATGAAAAGGAATTAGCCACCATGAATAAAGAGTTGGACCATCTGCGCCATAAGTGGAGTATTACCAGAATTCAACACAGGCAGTAATACTCTTGAAGAGTGAGTTTCGAGAAACGTATGCACACTTTACAAGCGAAAGAAATCTCTTTGCTGCTTGCATAACCGATTTTCAAGAAGATACCCTCATGGGGATGGAAAATTGTAAAGACGTGAAAATATGATATGAAAAGGCACATCAGGCCTTGGAGTGGATCGACTACATCAATGAAGTATAGAAAGGACGAGACACATAAGAGCATGGCATCCGAGTGCTGATGGATAACAACATCTTCCGAATCAAGAAGGCAGCTAAATACTGGGTAAGTATAGTCTAAGAACCTCAGCTGAAAATACAGGAAAGATGGAGAGAGTGCAAGAAAAGTTAAGAGAAAATCAATCGGGAGATGAAAAACATTGACCTACCAGAGCTAGGTCCACTGGAGGATTTCGTCGATTTTCATGACATAGTCAAATGACATACAGAGCAAGACTTGGCATGGGAAGCAAATATTTCACAGATTTAAAGCATGAACCCAGGTTAGGTGAAGAATTTCATGGAACACTTGATCAAAGCTCTCGCGGTCCTACAATGCTTGAGTGTCAAGGTAATCAAGTATAAGGAGCGATCAATAGAGATAAATGAGGTCTTCTCCACTCCGATGGATCAATATAGATTTCCATATGCAAACACATGCGAAGATCTCTTCATCAAGTGGTCAGAGTATGAGAAGAACAATCCACTTCAGTAAAACCACTATATGAGCAGAAGGGAACAAATAGATAAATCCGCCACATGGCATTTTCTTAATTTAACACAACTTTAGTAGCTATTTTTAGTTTAGTTATTTTTTGTTATAAAAAAGGGCATCGACCTGGGACAAGGGGTCGATGGTTTTGGAGAGAAATGCTTTTTTGGAATTTTGTAAGAGAATTATTTCTGTGCAAGTTATTTTAATTAAGAGGTTTCGTTTAGAACCAAAGACACTTCTATCATCTAAGGCGTGAATGTGATTGGATCGAGGGGGGGTTTTCTTTGTCTTCAGATTCATTATTTGTTGATGTATTGAGTAAGAGTTGTTTTATATGTTATTTAAAGTTATCTGATAATGCTATAATGCAGTTCTTTTATTCTAGTTGATGAATAGAAATCGATTGTTTTAACCCGTGATTGATAATAGAGCATCATAAATTAATTTTCTTTCACTAGCTTCTTATCACGTGTATGTTTTATTTTCTGTAACTGTTATCTCAGACAATGTTGAATGTCCACTAATCAAAATGGTATTAATGTTGGTTTGAAGTAGTTTAGATCTTCTTCGTCTGCATGCTAAGGTATAGAGGTTATCATAAAAAACCTGGCCTTCTCCCAACACACAATTTATCTTCCCTCTGCCATTTAGGTTAAGCTTTATCTTTCTTTGTTATAAATATTAGAAAAAGAACCAAAAAGAGAACTGCCCAGCATGAGGAAAGGTTTCACATAAAAGATACATATGTCAATCAAGATTAAATCCCATCCACAAATCTAGCCAGATCATGAATTTGGAGAACCTTACCACTCATCAAACACTTACGATTCTAATTGGGCCTCTTAAGCGGGTTTGGTTCCTGCTGTTGAGTTAAAGGGACCTCAGACCCCTCAAAAATAGTCTTACCATTTTTAAAAAACTTGAATGATTACATAGAGCTTAACATCATGGGAAAAATAGTTGTGAGCAAGGTCAATGAATATGCTTAAGAATTTTGGATTTAATAGTGTGGATAATATTTTACAGATTATATTTGTGGTCATTCAATTATGATCCATCCTTGGAGCTATGAGGAAAAATTACAATGACGAAGGCTAATAATTAAACAAATGATTCGAAGTTATGCCAAACTTTAGCCTCAAATTATATAAAAGACAAGGCTCCAATTTTTTAGTAAACCAAGGAATTGCAAAAGTGAAGAACGATGGATTCAAAGAAGAGGTGTGTTACGAGGAAAACCTCTCTATGGCTAGGCTAAACCACAACAGAAGGAAATGATTGCAGAAATAAACTCTCTTCTCAAGTATGATATGAAAAAAAATATGCTAGCAAGACAAGATAAAAGGCCTACCTTGTCACGACGTTCGATGAAGTCCACCGTTGAACATTTGACCCAAAGCAATATACCTGCAGCTAGTCCTCAACAACCAATCAAAGCAAGCATATGGTGATATTATATAATGTTAGCACATTCAATAGCATAATCCATTAATAAACAAGACAAATACGCCCATGGAATAATAATTCAATATATTTGCAAGATATCAATTGGATGGGAAAAGAGTATTTCTATTAATAAATGATCAACAGAAGTGAAAATGTTACAGACTTCCGTGTCGGCACGGTTCAAAACCAAGAAACTAAGTTCCTTCCACCTGGGCCTCCACCAAAGGCGAAATCATAAGAGAGAAACAATGAGGTTCTCAATCAATAAGGGAAGAGATTGGGGGTTGAACACTATGTTCAGACTTAAAGGACAAAGGGATGCATACTCAATATGAAGTAAATAATTCCTCCAGAGTAACTTTACTCTCAAATTTGAATTCTTTCTCTCTTTCCATAACTCAGAATTGGCCCATTTATATCCTTCAAAATGGAACTAAAGGGCCGATTCATAACATTTCCAGTATATGGAAGGCCAAGGATCATAGATCTCCCGTCGTGACATGGAAACTCGACATTAATTTTCATTTACTAGCACAAATCCCGATGTACGCGGGTTGTAGTGGAGAAGCTTGCATATACGCATGTTGTATAGTGTGCAAGATGCGTACATGTGGAAAAATATTTGTTTTAAGCTCTGCATCTTACAAACAGGGATAATAAGTCTGCATGGGGAAATGGAAAAAGGCCTTCTGGGCAAGATTGCATAGGGTGAGGAAAATCTTTCTATAACAGATGCCCCCTAATGTGTTAGGTCAGAGGAGTATCTGCGATGGTCAAAATACATTATAAATAACCCATAAGTGGAGTGGTAGGGGACCAGCTGGACGAAATCGTTGCTCAGTACATTTTGTACTGACTTTGCATACATGACTACCAATAGAATTACACTGCAGATCCATGTGAAAATATACCAAAAAAGTGTCCATGGCCATGAATAGGCAAATACAAATGCGGTTACATGCCAATAGATGTCATAGTCACGAACAAGGCCCAATAGAACCAGTCTCAAAACCAATCTGAAGATATATGTATACAATGGGGTACAATCTGATCTCCCATGATCACTGAAGTCATATAGGTACTGGTCCCAATGAAAAGGAAGTAACAACTCAGGAAAGTTGTGGCCACATAGTGATGTCTTCAAGTCTTTTTACACAATCCACCAAAGGTGAAAGTCTACGTCATGTGAATAAAACAGTTGAGGTCGAACACAACGAGAGATCGTTTGATTACCAGTCATTGATGTATACCATTAATAAATGTGAGACAACCTACCAATAATGAATGTAGTTATCAAGTCACCGAGTACATTCTTACAAGTGTGAATAAAGGAGTCAGTGCCAAACTCCTGAAGAATCCATCGATCAGGAGACATTGATGTATTCCCAATTGTCGATGGTGAGGGAGCCTTCCACTAATGACTGCAAGCCTCAAGGTACTCATAAGTCTCTAGGTCCCATATCCAGAATAAATGAACTAAAGTCGATGGAAGGAGACCCACTGAAAGGAGAGCATTAAGGCATCTCTCATCAGTCAACACGAGGTACACAACATGAGCTTCATGATTTGGTGGAAATTGGACGAAGAATATGATCATGAACCAACAAACCTGTGCATCTTTCGTGTGTGCCAAGTGAAAGCGGTACATGAAAAAGACCCTCTGAAGAGCATCCAATGATGAAAACTGCTGACAAAGGTGAGGAAACCACCAATGAGGCTAATGGTATCCAAGACACTGCATAAATCCCAATGTGTGAATAGATTTCTTGTCATCGAACACAAGCGAAACCACCCAGTCAACGACTAATGATGAAGTGTCAACTACTGGGTTCAAGGTTAACTACCAATGATGAAAGTAGGGCCAGGGTGCATGATAGGACTACAATATCACGTGATTCTGAGACAAACCGAGGGTATGACCAACATGCAAAGTCAAGAGTTCTGAGGAGTGGCTGACACAAGTTGATACACTTCCTTTGAACAAGATCATGAGACATATGGAGGACTCTAGTAGCATAGACCCAATGATGAAACCATAAGATGCATGAGGAATCAATGAAACTCTCTATAGGGATTGGAAGAGTAACCAGTCGGTAGAGAAGACTCTGTAACGAGCTCAACTTCCTAAGGCCATGCTAATCCCAAAATTATGATGAAAAATGGACTCAATAACTTTGTGCTCTGTCTAAAGGCGACACAACTACTGCCAATACAAGATAATACTCCCTTCCCGCCCATCTTTTTTCGTTTTTTCATAGACAAATGAATGTTATGATACAGAGGGGGAAATGAGTGTCTCAAGTAAGCAAAACTAGTCCCAGTAGTGGAATGTACCTATGCTCAATGCAGGGAAATGCATGCGGGAGATGGACACTCATTGCAAAGGATATAAACAAGGCTCTGCTTGGTTGAGGATGCAAAAACTGCTGAGGCAAACAGTTTTTAACGCAAAGCAAGAACCAGTTTTAGGTTCAATACTGCCAGCAAGGGCATGAGATGCAATCACAACTTAACGCCAAAAAATGTCCTTTTTTATGACTTTTAGTCTACTTGGTGTGAAAAAGGGATAAATTTGTGCCAAATAGACGTCTTTTCCAATCCAATTTACGAGTGTGAAAAAGACAAGTTCACTTGGCAATCTTTTCACTTTTTGATAATGAGTTGGAAAAGAGATTAACTAAGACTCACGACCTTTCAAGTCCAATTTAATGAGTGTGAAAGGGACATATCACTCGACAATCTTTTCGCTTTTTGAAGAGGAGTTAGGAAAGAGTTTAACTTGGATTCGTTTGGAGAGTCTAGGCAACAAGTCATGGGAGGGGCAAGGCTCCCATGCAAAACTTCTGCGGAATGTTAGTATCTTATGAATAGACGACATAAGCTTGGGAAAACCGAAAGCCCTCCAAGTCAAGGAGGACAAAGCACTAGCTGAGGATATGGTCTCAGTGATATAACGGATAATGTCCCTTACTAGAAAGGACGTAGGTGGGGGCATTGGATACCTTACAAGATCGTTCCAATCGAAGGTGATCTCCTCAACACTCGGAGGGAGAGGACTCGGGGAGAGTAAAATTCTCTCTTGTTCAGAAGGTGTAGGATCAGGAGTGCTAATGACATGGTTGAAGGATGCATCTCCTTCCACAAGGAGAGTAGGATTGACCAGAGATTCCACTGGTACGACTACTTCTTCAATTCTAGTTTGAAGAGGATGCATGATAACAGGGATAAGGGGCACACCACCCTCTGTGGGGGTGTGATCGAGAGATGTTTGCAATGACATTACTGACATGTCAATCAAAGGAGAAATAGGGTGTGGGGAAACCACAGATGCCTCAAAACTTGAAGGGCCCTTAGGTGAGTCCAACGCTTTCGGTATCCCAGCAGTAGCTGGACATAAACGAGTAAGGTGATCTCCTTCACAAGTCCTGCAAAGAAATTTAGGTTTGCGTCTGAGACGTCTAGGTTTCTCAATGCCCCCAACATCGTTTCCAACGGCTAGTGACATGCTCTCAACGTGACTGGAAGAAGTGAGAGAGTCATCTCCTACATGATGTACAAAGGTTGGATATATGACATTGATATGACTCGTGGTGACTAGAGTGGTGCCCCCAACATGGATAGCAACGGCTGGGTGCAGGTTATGAACATGACTTGCAGAGGTTGTTGACTCATCTCCAACATTACTAGCAGAGGTTGGAGATGGAGCTCCAGTATTATTGGCGGTGACTGCACTAGCAGTGAGTTGTGGCATTTGATACCAAGGTCTTGGGAAAGATTGTCTTTGAAACATTGCAGGCCAGGAAGGGTCCTGTTTTACCGCTTGTCCCTGTCCGGAAAGCTAGTATCCTCCATTTAATTGACTCAGAGAGGTTTGAATGGGCATCATCACTGAAGTCTGCGATGATAATGAAGTATGATAAGGACTATTCAAGTGAGGATATAAGTTTCCCCCTTGTGGAGGGGTTCTGTGAAGAGGGTAGCTCGAACCGTAAAACTGATTCTCCCCATATGAAACACCTGGGGATACATGAGGACTCGTCATGGGAAAAGTGTTCGAAGGAACCGTCATGGCGGACGAAGGAAACAAAGAGGGGGTGTAGTAAGTAGAATAAGCACCCATTTGAGTATTGGCTCCAGAAAGAGCATAGCTAGGACTGGATCCATAAGAGGGAAGATTCCAACCTCCCGCCGTGAAAGCTGGTTGAGGGACATGAATCACATCAAACAAAGATGTAGGCATTGGGGCCATGGTACCCCCAGATCCAATGCTAGGATTCATATAAGTGGACTAGGGAGAGGATTGCAAGGGTGAAGGCATATCAACAAGAGAATGACTAGAGACCCAAGGCACGGAGTGAGTGCCATAGTTCTGCATACCATTATGAAAAGAAGAAGGATTCGTCCCCATGAAATGAGTAGGCATCACGGGGTAGGTAGTGGTAAACGAGGGAGCCAACATAACACCACTATCCATGATAATGAGAACTCAATATAGACTCTTAAGGCCAACTAGTAATCAAAGAGCACACCAAAAGTCAAACAACCAATATGCATACAAACGGTGTAAAGTGCCTGAGAGTGGCCTCCCTCCCTAAAGAAGGCATGTCTCACCCAAGAGGGGCCCAAGACTCCCTGCTAAAGATCGAAGGTAACTGAATCAATTATAAGGGCTCTCGTGGGCTTAACAACCAGTCAGTCAGATCCCCCTGGAGAGGTAATCCTGCATAAAGGCTGTGTGCCATCTGACCCTTATCTGACCTAGGGTACCTGAAAAATAATCCTTGCAAGTAACCTATGTGACACCTAATTCAAGCAACTAATAAACCACTGTATAACCGATGCAAAGGTGAGCAGTTGTAAGTCAGGTCCACCATAAGGGCAGGGTAGCAAAGCCTGAAACCTTGAAAGTACCGCCTCTCATGGAGGTAAAGGAACTAGCAAGATCCCCAGATACGAATAGATCCCCAGAAATATCTCTGACACTAGGAAGGTATCGGGGGGATATCCCTTCAACCGACTTCGCGTGACCTCGTGATTAACTCCAGTGTGAGTGGAGCCTCATGATATTACCAATTATACAATGGATTTCTCCACTCCCTGTCTCAGACACATATGTTTATTTAATTGCCTTGGAGAAGTTTACTCACAAAAATCCTATTCCAAGGCACTAAATCCTAAGCTAGTTTGTGTACCCTAGAAAATAAAATCGTGACTAATCAATTTTAAATTATAGCATTAATTTTAGTGGCCGTGATAACTCAAAAGGGTATGGTAGTGAAACTCATGATGTTATGACTCTGAAAGAAAAGTAAATATGAAAATAATGCAAAGTACTAACCTTAACTTTCAATGAATGATATGCTTCTAAAAACCAATGGAATTTTCAATTTCAACTCTGCAATTCGCAAGTAAAAATGAAATCTTTCATTACATGCACTAAGCTAATGACAAGGACTCAAAAAGACCAAAATGCCAAGCAATGCAAAATGCCTATTTTTTTGTATTTTCAATATAATAAAAATGAAAATGCATGGATTGAAAAGCAACTTGATATATAAACTCTACTGTGTATAGAAAGAGATAACTCAAGCAGTATAGCAAGCAGCAACACGCCCAGCCCAATATGAAAGGACAATCAAAATGAAAAGATGATGAGAAAGACTCTGCCCAGAAATTCAACCAAAGATAGGTTTATTGTCATCCCACAAGCACTTAACAGGCACTACAGAGACCCAAGAAGGCTCAACAAACATCAAATCCCACCCAACAACCACCAGACCAAGCAAACAAGCCTGGAAAAATGATGTACACGATTGTTTGGGAAAACATAGCATACATACGTAGCATGTAGAGGGACAACCTACGTATGTACGCAACTGTCAGGGCAAAAAGCACATATATGCTTCAAAAGAGGGCCATGCAAGGGAGAAAGACTGAAAACTTAGACCCAGAGTGAACAAAAGCTGTTAAGCAATGATGCGACAAGAAACACCATAGAAACGAAAGCAATCTAAGGAGAAAAGTGCTCCAAACCCTAAGAAAAAAGATTCAATCCCCAGTATGGTCGCCAATTCTATGGCTAGGGTAAACCACAACAAATGGAAATGACTTCAGAAATCAACTCTCTTCTCAAGTATGTTATGAAAACAAATATGCTAGCAAGACAAGATAAAAGGCATACCTCGTCCAGACGTTCAATGAAGTCCACCGTTGAGCACTTGACCCAAAGCAATATACCTGCAACTAGTCCTCAACAACCAAGCAAAGCAAGCATATGGTGATATTATATAATGTTAGCACATTCAATAGCTTAATCCATTAATAAACAAGACAAATACACCCATGGAATAATAATTCAATATATTTGTAAGATATCAATTGGACGAGAAAAGAGTATTTCTATTAATAAATGATTAGCATAAGTGAAAATGTTACAGACTTCTGTGTCGGCACGGTTCGGAACCGAGAAACTAATTTGCTTCTAGCTGGGCCTCCACCACTTCAATCCTCCACCAAAGGGAAGCTCATAAGAGAGAAACAATGAGGTTCTCAATCAATAAGGGAAGAGCTTGGGGGTTGAACACTGTGTTCAGACTTAAAGGACAAAGGGATGTAGACTCAATATGAAGTAAATAATTCCTCTAGAGTAACTTTACTCTCAAAGTTGATTTCTTTCTCTCTTTCCATAGCTCGGAATTGTCCCATTTATAGCCTTCAAAATGGAACTGAAGGGCAGATTCGGAACGTTTCTAGTATATGGAAGGCTAATGATCATAGATCTCCTGTCGTGACATGGAAACTCGACATTAATTTTCATTTTTTTGGCACAAATCACGATGTATGTGGGCTGTAGTGGAGCAGCTTGCGTATACACATGTTGCCTAGTGTGCAATATGCGTACATGTGGAAAAATATTTGTTTTTAGCTATGGATCTTACAAAAAAGGCTGATAAGTCTGCATGGGGAAATGGAAAAAAGGCCTTCTGGGCAAGATTGCATAGGGTGAGGAAAATCTTGCTATAAAAAGGTAGTATCAAAACTTAAGCATAAGTGAGCTCAATTCATGGAATAACACATAAAATGTGATTGATAAACTGATCCATATGATCATCTCTATATAACCCAAAGTATAACTAACTGCCAAGAAAAATGAAGACATAGTAAAATTTGATCACAATATGCATTTTCAGGCTTCCTTCTTTTCTACCTTGACTTGTGCACTAATCAATTGAGTAAGGGCCATTTTTGGTCTGTCGAATTTACCAATCAACTTCCCGAGTTGACCTTTGACTATTGCCTAAATATCTCTAGAAGATCCATAGATGTGATGAACTCAGTGTTCCAACACCTCCCCGTAAGCACAACCCTCTAGAGATTCATGAGGTGAAATTATCTCTATACACCCACTTGTAATTATAACATCTTGAATCCCAAGCATAACCCAAAGTTTCACATTATTAGATTCTATCTATGGCTTTGCAAGGATATCATCTATCTATAAATGTTTCTTGGAATAAACAAGAGACACCAATCTCTCTAATATCAACCGTCCAAAATAATGGCCATGACACCCCACATGCTTCATTTTACTATGAGCTACATGGTTTTCAACTACTTGTATTGCACTTTTCTTGTCATGACACACTACATCGACTCCTTGAAGGGGAATCCAAGCTCACCCATTGGGTTGCAACTCCACACAAGTTTTGTGCCAATATTTACTACACCTATATATTCACCATCCATGGTTGACATGGAAACAACCTTTTGCTTCTCCATCCAAGATGAAACACATATCCCAAGGTGGAATTCATGTCATCTCCATCTCCATCTTGATCCAAGTTAGTATAATTGACCAATTGGTTCACATTATTGTTGAAATACTTTATACCAACCTGATATGCACCCTTGATATAATGAACAATCCTCTTTGTGGCCTTCAAGTGGTTGTCTCTTAGATCTTGCATGAACCTAGAGACCACACTAATAGTAAAATATATATCATGTTGACTATGAGTCAAATAAATGAGGATGCCAACATGACATCTGTAAAAAGTAGCATCAACTTTTGAATAATCACACTCCTTAATCAACTTCACTTCCTGTTGATATGGTGCAACACACTGCTTGTTGTAGTCTCAAGAATTAGGGAGAGAGACATTCAAGAAGAGACAACAATATAACAAGAACATCGATACACACATGTAGCCCAAGAAAGAAGGAGAGATTTGTGGGAAGCATATCCAATCGAGTTTATATTCCTTCTTAATGAGTATTTATACATAGGAAGTATAGTTGGGGAAGTTATACCCGCTCCAACTAATCACTAGTTAAGTATCTTTGTCCTTTATTACACATAGAATTTACTTGGTTTACATTATACTCAGGATAATATCTAATGTCTAATAATACATATGTATTGTTAGTCTCTAATTTTGTCTTGGTTTAGTGAGAAACCCTTATTCTAAACCCTTCTTACCTGTTGATCAAGGTTGGTTGTCATTGATGTCAACCCTTGAAGAAAGACCCGTAGCACAAAGTTTTGGGTAATGGACCCAATAGTGTTTGATGTAAATATGACTCATTATTGTTTTGTCATGGTTGATAAGAAGTAAATATGGATGAACTCCAAAGTGGTCCCCT
>JASDQU010685507.1:40076-53762 GCA_032191745.1 Picea mariana | reverse complement strand
TACAAACATGAGCACTTGCCTCATGATGAAATCTTTCGAGGTGCGAGATCCTATGCCAAGGTCCTAAGTTGGATTCAAGCCCTGTTGCTTGGAGATAAGGATAATCTTCTCAAGTTTCAAGAACAAAGGTGGAGTTGTCTTTTCCCAGTTTTATAGGGTCAGAACCCACATACTGTAGATATATAGCAAACGAAAGCCAAGGGTTCAAAAGATTCAAATCCTGACCAAGAGGAAAATCAGGAAAAGACAGAAGAAATTGGGAACCTGAAATAGGAAGTTGAGATCACTAACCTAGAGGAAGGAAGCCCAGAAGCGGTTGCACCAAGTGAGTCAGTCTAGAGCCAAGAAAAAGTACTCCCATAAGGGGCAAGTGTCATGCCATCGCCCACATTGAGCAAGACAAACACGATTGTTACCCCACAGAAACCATCCAGGGAAATCGACAGTCCCATCACTTCTATCACTCCCCTATAGTTCACAAAGGAGACCCCCAATGCGGGGTGGATTTTTGACGAGGAACTGATGCCCATTACTATAGAAGAGTTACCTCTGAATGAATTTTTCTTCTATAAGAAGAGAAAGGCTGTCATGAAGCACGAGATTTACAGAGAAGAGGGAACATTAGCCAAAAAAATTAAAATCCTAGCATATGGGAAGGCCATGAAAAAGGAGGAATTCACCACCTAGATAGCAGGGACATTGGGGGATTTTGCTACAGCCAACTAATTTTTTGTCAGATCTCTAAAATAATAGTTAAAGAGAAATAATCGTTTGATTAGAACATTGGAGGCTAAACTAGCTACAACAGAGGCAAGTGCCAGAGATAAGGTGAACACAGGTCTAGAGAAAGCCAGAGCAGTTTATCAAAGGGAAATCGAGTGGCTCAGATCTAATCTTGAGCAAATACATTAGTCGGCCCAGACCATCCAAGCTCAGGGAAGCTAGCAAGAAGAACTGATCAGGCAGTTACAGGTAAATTTGAATTCTGCTGAGATCTAGGTTATAGATATTGAGATATTCAAATCCCAAGCCATTGAAATCCAAAAAAGAGTGTTAGTAGCTCAGAAAGATTTACTTGCTAAAGTGGAGGCCATCCAAAACCATTGCCAGACCATTGACCAAGTATTGGAAGACATTTCTTTGAGAGAAAGAGAAGTTGGGGCGGCTCAGGTCACCTTCCAAGAGGTTGTTATAGCCATGATGAAAAAATAAATGGTTAGTAATTCCAGGCTTTCCATCCTATATCAAACTAGAGGAAATATCTTGTTGAAGGCGTGGGAGCGTAATATATCAAAAAGAAGAGAAAGAGCTAAAGAAATGAGAAACTGTTGTGAAGAAACTTTCGGCTTGATAAATGAAAGTTTGTTAGATCTCAATAGGGATTGGGAAACTGGGCCATATTGATATAGCCAAGCACCTGCTCAATATCAAGGAGAACGAGGAAAAAGAGCAGGCTGAAATATCACAGATAAGCTAGACTGATATAGTCCAAGTGGATAAATGGTTAATAAAACCTAGTGTATAGTTATGTTCTATCATCACTGAGGACTGACAAGTAGGGGGAAGGCTGCCACAGTTAGCGAAGGATTGTTACACTTTTGAGGCAAACAACCAAGCAGAGCCTTCCAGGTTGATAACCCAGTTGGTGGAGAGGTGCGTCACTTGCACCAAGCAGGCGAAGGGGCAGGTTTCCGGTACCAAATAATGACAAGTGTCTTCCTGTTCTACTTTTAGAACCCGAAGAGTAAAGAAAGGAAGTTTATCTACCTGCATGAAGGAGGACAAAGACAAAGAAGCAAAACGCTTAAATTCACCATTTTGTAACCAAAAACTCCTGGAATGATTGAGATCTGAATGTTTAGAATTTTGTATAAATATGCATTTTGAAGTGAAAAAAAAGGTTGGACCTTTCTTGGCCGATTGTAATAGAGACTTTATTCCTTTTGAAAATTATATACAAAGCAATCTGAAGATTCTTAATTCCGTGAAGACTGAGTTATGGGTTTTGTTTTCTCTATTATCTTATATTAAGTTTCATTTCTCATATATTTTTCTGATGAATGCTTAGCTACAATTTAGTGCAACTTCAACTGTGGTGACCAACTTTTAGTCATATAATCGCTTGTAGTTTTTCCTCTGTATCGTCTATCAGCAGGTACAAGACCTATGAAATTTTTAGATCTCTATATTTTATGCTTCGTTAGATTACTTCTTGCTCTTTTCTCCTTCTATTTACAGGATGAGATTCTCCCTTAATAGGAGCCTCACGTTGTCGACTGCTTAATGTTTTCTCACATTTCATACATGATTCTTTAAAAATTTAAATCAGTTATGGGAGAAGGCCTTTGGTTTGTGTTCTATATTTAACATCGTATTTTGAAATTTCTCTTTTATACGGTTAAAGAAAAAATTGAAGTGGCATTTTAAACCTCAAACTTTCTTTTCATTTTCTGTTCCTCCATGTCTATCCCCTTTGCAAGACAGCCCAACATTGAACCCAGCCTATCGGATCAAACCATCATCACTTTGAACCTATTTGAAACTATGCTTAAAACCTCCATCACCCGGGTCGAACTCGAACATTCATGGGCCGCAATTGAACGAGATATAAGCATCCAGGAACATTTGGAAGCGAGACAGAGTTAACTTAGAAATCATCCTTAGCTTCCTTTTTCCCGAAGGTTGATTTTTCCCCTTTTTATCTTTTACTCACTTTCGGATGCCTAGACCCTGTACTTTTTAGCCTTAAGTACAGACTCTGGAACAATATATTTCTGGCGTCGTTGTCGGGGACCGGAGTTATGAAACCTTTTTCTCTGGGAGAACGACATTTTTGCAAGTTTCTACCCTTTGATGGTGAAAAAAGGGTGAACACCTTCTAAAGGATTATTTTTTTAGCATTCACTTGGAGACTCCACATTTAAGTAAGTTGGCATCTGGTCGAAGGAACACCAGAAAAAACCTGGATGGTAAAAAGACCATGCTCGTTTCCGATCCTGAAAAATATTGAAAACAAGAGTTTCCCTTAAGACAACCACTACGGTCTACCATATTAGGCACACACAACCCAAAGATAAGATTCCTTTTGAATCTCTAACTTCACACGAATCCCCCCTTAAAACCCTCAACCCAACTTAAGTTCTCCCCAAAATTAAAAATGAAATTCATCTGACAACTTCCGGCGTACATAAAGGTGAAAATCCCTCAGTAAATTTAACAGCGATCGATATCCCGCGGACTCGTCGGTTAGATTTCCTGACCTCACCAAGTATTAAGGATTATACCATAGACTCATATTATACACCTGTGGGTTCCCCTAATTACATCTCTTGCAAGTCCGAGGAACCAAGTCCTCGCATCCCTTTTCACCCTTCTTCAATTTTCTTGTCTCTCGAAGAAGCTAAATATTTTCTTTTAGTGTTCCAGAACCCTCTGTATAATGCACCATTATCCTATCCAATAGNGCCGCCCCCACCTCCTATAGTTTTCACTAAAGTAGCTGCCAGATATGTACCTTTGGTCCTGCCTGTCCCTCTTCACGACCTTCCTGAAAAATACATGAAAAACTTACCTAAATTTACAGGGGAAGGGGACCTAACGGCGACAGAACATATAAATTTCTTTGATCAGTTCATGGATATCCTAGGTCTCGAACACGAAGACGTATATTCAAGGTTATTAGTTTAGAATTTCGAAGGATAGGTACGAGCCTAGTTTCAAAGTCTACCCGCAGGTTCGATATTATCCTATGATTCCCTAGAAGACTCTTTTCTTAGACAATGGGGTGAAAGAAAAGATCATTTGTACTATTTCACCGAGTTTAGGTCTTTAAAAAAAAAAAAATCGGAAACTATTATGGAATTCATTCAAAGTTTTAACAAGTTATATAATAAGATCCCAGTCGAAGTTAAACCATCCCAACCTGCAACCAAGGTAACCTTTGTGGGAGCCTTTGAATCTGATTTCACACTTCTATTGAGAGAAAGGAGAGGAGCTACCTTGACCCGAATGCAAGATGACACCATGGAGATCGAATCTAACATGATGGATTTGGGCAAATTAAAAACAAAACTATAAATGGGAAACCAAGAAACCAAATGTTTTACGGAACAAGCAGGACACTCAGGGCCTAGTAGATCCTCAAATGATAAAATGGATGATATGGCTAGGATAATTAAAGAGCTATCAAATAAGATTTACAGAATGGATATAGATCAATCCAAGGTAGATTATTTCATTAAGAGGGAATTCAGAAGAAACCCCAACCCTCAAAATCAACAAAGACAGATTAAAAACGAAGACCAAAAAATTCAAACTCCTTTAAAAAATGAAAATTTTGGAGGAAATGACCTGCAAGATTTCGAGAATATGGAAGAAGACGTAAACAATTTTGGTGACGATTTCACACAACCTCATTTAACTAAAGAAGATTATGAGAATTCCTTGAACACAGAGAAACTGCCAAATAAAGATGACGACATAAACAACACTGATGTTTTTGTCTATCAAGAAATGACCAATTCAATAATGGTTGAGGTCCAACATAAGTACAACCCGAGGCCCAAAAAAAAACCTGTGTTGACTCCTCAACCCAAGAAAATTATTCCTAGAGGCAAAATATACGAGCCTGCCCCGAAGGAGACCGAGATACCTAATAGAAAAATAAAAGAGGTAGATTCACAGAATCCCAAAGTAAAGGAGGCTCAGACCCAAGCAAAAAAAACTAAGACAGTTGAAACACGTATACTGGTAAATAAACTCATGGAAAATCAATCAGCACAAACAAATAGGTTAGAAAAGAAGGAGTCTGAGGTTTCAACCAAAGAAATCGACAAAGGTGGGGGAGGTTTCAGCCTTGAAAATGAGATAAATAAGATCAAAATTCCAATCCCTCTGGTTGAATTAGCAAAGAATCTCGTGTATCGAAAGCAGATAACCAAAATGATAGGTTTTTTGGATCTAGAAAGTCACTCTCACGTGATAAACTTAGAAGATGATAAACCTAATATCACTTTTGGTCCACATTTTGAGGGTGTTAGAGACATCGTCTCTCCCTTCTATATTACCCTGAATGTGCATGATCGACTGCTGCATAACTGCATGCTAGACTCTGGAGCCTCACATAATGTGATGCCCAAGTCTATTATGGATAGACTAGGCCTCAAGATCAACAGGCCATATGGATATATCTACTCTTTCGATTCAAGAAGAGTTAAGTGCATGGGTATGATAAAAGATTTAGTAGTCACTCCTGCACAGGTTTTAGTGAAAAGCATCCTGATGGATGTAGTTATCATCGATATACCTCCAAAGTATGGCTTGCTACTATCTAGGTCATGGGGAGCCAAACTTGGGGGGTCTCTTCAACTATACATGACCTACGCCATGATTCCCGTGTTTGGTGGACAATTTACTTAGCTATACAGGGAAACGAGGTTAGCATACACAGTGAGCGACGCACGGAATCCTAACAATTATCCTATTTATGTTGCCGATCAAGATCTAGGGAATTGTATTTTGTCTTTTGATCATGGTGTAAATAGTTGTACAGATGAAAATTACATAGATGAAAATGAATCAAGAAGGATAGATGAAGATATGTATAGCATTGGAATTTGGAAAATGTTTTTCGATGGTGCCTTGTCATATGAAGGAGCAGGTGCATGAGTATTGTTTGTAGCACCTGAAAATAAATTTGTTATTCCTTTCTCTTACAGGCTTCAGTGGGATATAGACTACACCAATAACGTATGTGAGTATGAGGCCCTAGTATTAGGGTTGGAAGTTGCCAGGAAGCTGAACATAAAAAACTTGGAAGTATACGAAGATGTAGAGTTGATAGTCAAACAGATGAATCAACAATACCAAGCTAAACACCCAAGATTGAGATCTTACAGGAATTGCGCCTGAGATTTAATAGAAAATTTCTTCTCGTCGGTAAATGTTCATTTCATCCCGTGCACTAAAAACCTGCAAGATGATTCATTAGCTAAAGCAGCCTCAACGTTTGCCCCCCCTACAACTTTCAAACTAAGGTACCACATAGAGGTGAGGAACAGACCTTCCATACCAGACAACATCCAACACTGGCAAGTGTTTGAGGATGATGAACAAATCAGGAAGTTCCTTGAAATGGTGGACGACTTCGCCAAAACTCACATCGATCAAGAAAACCAAAACAACCACACATGGATCATGCAAGAGGGAGAGGATCCTCAGGGGTTCCAGGAAAAGATCGCTAATCATCACATGTTATTTTTAAAGAACAATCAAATTCCAAAGGGACTAATCCCTTTGGAGAGACTGTTCGACCAAAATGATATTCCCTTAAAATCTACTTTTCAACCCCAACCAGAAGAGGTTGAATACTGCGACATAGGAACCAAAGAGGAGCCTAGGATAGTAAAAATATCAAGGTATCTCCCTCCTGAGACAAAAATTAAATATGCTAATCTACTCGAGTAGTATAAAGATGATTTCTCTTGGTCGTATGAAGAGCTGAAGACCTATGACACCATTGTGATTGAACACAAGATACCCCTAAATCCTGGTGTCAAACCTTTTAGACAAAAACTCAGACAAATCAATCCTATTTTATTGCCCGTGGTCGAAAGAGAAGTCAAGAAGCTCCCAGACACAAAAATCATTGTACCACTGAGATACTCCGACTGGGTAGCAAACCTGGTCTCGGTTAGAAAGAAAACTGGGGAGATCAGATTGTGTGTTGATTTTAGAGATATAAATAAATTCTCCCTCAAAGATAATTACCCCCTACCCAAAATGGATCACATTTTAGAAAAATTAGTTGGGGAAAATAGGATGTCGATGATCAACGGGTTTTTCGGGTACAATCAAATCACTGTCAATGAGCACGATAAAGAAAAAATAGCCTTCACCACCCCCTAGGGTACATTTATGTATGACAATATGCCTTTTGTTTTAATGAATGTAGGTGCTACTTTCCAACGTGCTATGGATATTGCTTTCATCGGCGAAAGGGACAAATTCATGGTTATCTATCTTGATTATTTGACCATTTTTTCTAAATCTGGTGAAGATCATCTGATACATCTCAAGCAGATGTTTGAGAAATGTTGCAGGTTTGGTTTGTCCTTAAACCCCCAAAAGTCTCACTTTGCTATGCAAGAAGGTAAACTCTTGGGCCATATTATGTCTCGAGATGGAATTAAAATTGATCCTAAAAGAGTTGAAGCTATAGACACAATAAATATCCTTATAAATGTGAAAGAGATTCAATCATTCTTAGGAAAAATAATTTTTTTGAGGAGATTTATCCCAAACTTTGCTGAAATCATGAAGTTGATCATAGATATGCTAAAGAAGAACAACAAAGTGAAATGGACAGCAAAATCCAAAGAATCATTTGCACGCATCAATAAGGTTATAAGTGAGGCACCCGTACGGGCAAGCCCTGATTATCTAAAGGATTTTCTGATTTTCTCGTTCACCTCCAAACATTCAACACACACTTCCCACGGTACTCCTCCATAAAAATGAAGAAGGTTTCGAGCAACCAATAGGCTTTTTTAGCAAAATTCTTAGATACGTTGAACTCAGATACGATATAATGGAAAATAAAGTGTATGCTATGGTGAAGGCATTAAAGGCTTTCAGAACCTACGTGTTACATTCCAAGGTAATTGTGTACGTACCCACCAGTTCTGTAAAAGACATTTTGGTTTAGTCTGAAAGTGATGGGAAAAGGGGATGGTAGCTTACTAAAATTCAAGAATTTGACCTGGAGATAAAACCGACGAGACTAGTAAAGGGACAAGGTTTGGCTAATCTCTTAACCGAATCCAATTTCAGAGCCCTCAGGATAAATGGCCTACAAGGATGTGAAGAGTGCATGGACATGAATGAGCTCGATGAATAAATAACGACCATCAGAATCGAAGAGAAGTTTGCCTCATCAGATTGGTATAAAGATATAGTGTCCTACCTACTAACCTTGTAATGCCCAAGTGACTTATCCCCATCTAAAGCTAGGACGCTAAAGTTTCATGTGGTGAAGTACTGTATATCCAAAAGCCAATTGTATTGGAAAGGCCCACTAGGCTTCCTGTTGGTTTGTTTAGTTGAATCAGAAACAGAGAAGGCCATAAATGAATTTCACGAAACAGTGTGTGGAGGACATCACTCTTAGAGGGAAATGACTTATAAGATCCTAAGGGAAGAATATTATTATCCCAAACTATTACCATACGTCAACGCCAAAGTCAGAGCCTGTAACCCTTGCCAATTGTTTGCAGGCAAGCACAAACTCCCAACACTACCGTTGGTTCCGGTCAAAATGGAAGCCCCTTTTCAACAATGGGGACTAGATTTTATAGGCAAAATTAACCCTCATTCTAGCGCTCAACATAAATGGATCCTGACTGCTGCAGATTACTTCACCAAATGGGTGGAGGCTATTCCAACTAGAAAGAAGACAGATTCAGTGGTAATGGATTTCCTAGAAGAGAACATTCTCTTTAGATTCGGCTACCCCCAAAAGATAGTCACAGATAACGCCCAGACATTTAAATCTATGGATATGGTCAACTTTTTCCAAAAGTACAATATCGTACTTAGTCATTCCATGGAATATTACCCCGAAGGAAATGGTCTAGCCGAGTCTTCAAACAAGAGTCTAATATCTATAATTAAGAAAGTGTTGAGCATGTGCATTTGAAATACGCTTTGTGGGAAAATCAGATAGGTACAAAAAAATCTGTCGGAACTTCTCCTTTCCAAATGGTATATAGGACCGATGCAGTATTACCTATAAATATAGTGCTTCCCGTAATGAAACTTTGGCAAGATGAGAAAGAAGAACCAAATCATGTCACAAGAAGAATAAACCAGCTGATTGAAGTTCAACAGCACAGGGCTGGGGTGGACGAAAGGCTACAAAAATACCAGGACAACATGAAAGCGTTATTCAATCGTAAGGCCAAGTATAGAGAATTTATCCCCAATAATTTGGTTTTGAAATGGGATGCTAGGAAGGAAGACTCAGAAAAACATGGTAAATTTGATCATATCTGGTACGGACCATTCAAAGTCACATCTCTTGAAGGGAAAAATTTGTTTCTATTAGAGAATTTGGACGGTAAAATCCTCAACGCCCCTGTCAACAGGCGTTATTTAAAACACTATATGCAATAAATGGTTTCCAAAATTTCCACTATATATACCGGTTTGTGTTTGTTTTTTATTTTCAATTTTTCTTTGGTAAGTCTAATTTCATCACAAATAAAATAGGTCAGTGTTTTTTCTAGAAGTAGGAATGTGAAATTTTCAATGCATTCAATTCCTTTATAGCCCTGATATTCTTCGTGTTGTTCCCTTGCAGAATCCCGACTTGTATCCCAAACAAGAGAAAGGAATAAACAGGTGGTAATATATCAGAGAATCAATTCGCCAAAAACAGGTGATAGAAAAAAATTTCCGTTATTTTAGAAGAGAACGAAGGGGTAAGGCAAAGGTACGAGTTCCAAAGATGTCTGTTTTTCAAACAAGTATCGCTAAAGTGCCATGACGCTCTCATAAGTATGTTGTTTTCACCTGATATGTCATTAAAAGAATGACTTCTTACTCTGGGTCCTAAAATTTTCACTCGGATAAAGATAAGAAGTAATTGAAATAAGCAAAGGGAGTAAAGCGTCTCTGAGAAAGGGTTCCAAGAGTCAGGTTTAATCCATGACCTCTATTTTTCGAAATCCAGGCCTTTCTCCATCGCCCTTTTTCTGTCCTCGAATTTACCTTCTTAAAAACCAGACACCTTTCTAGGTTTCATACAGAGGAAGAAGAGGTGACGTTTTGGCTTTGGAAGATGGAAAACAGTTCTTAAAAAGCAAGCCAGCCCTCATAACTCCTCATTATCCTACTAAATAAATCTATGCGTAGGTTGATCCTGACTCTTCTAGGTTTTTTAATAGTATTCAAAGGATTGAGGCTTGCTCGAAGGAAGACCCTTGGAAGTAATTTTTCCCATTATCCCTGTGGGATAAAACGTTTTGAAAGTTAAGAGAAGGTTGGTCCCGAGTAATAAAAGAAAGTTGATAGACCTCCACTACGAATATTACACAGATATCATCCCTGGTATGCTTTATACAAACTGATTTCCCCCACTTCGTGTTTTAAAAAGTAAAATATAAGACAGATGGTGAAAGGAAATTCATATTTGATTGCCCCCATCTAGTCCAAGAAGACGATGAAAGGAAATTCATAAATGATTTCCCTTGTTTCAACATATAAATGCATAATTACGATTCGAAGTGGTGAAAGGAAATTCAGTAAAAAGGGCCAGATAACTTCACCGGGGTACTGAACAGGCTCGCTAGAAGTGAAGCAATATCTAAGATATCTATAAGGCTATCATACATAATTTTCACTCTACTCTGGTAACCATCCTTTTCGAAACCGAATCTGCATCCCAAGTTCAGACAGGACCCCCCCCAGATTAAAAGCATGAAATTTACTTCGTTTGATGCAAGCCAAAATCCACAAGATCTGTTGAATTTCCTAGGACTATTTTGATTATTTTAAATTAGACCTGAATTCAGTATCGAGAAGTAGAAAGTCATTGAAATGTCTGCAACTGATTTTAGAACGCAATTGAATGTTGAAAATCTTTTCAGAGGTAAAGACGAAATCTCTTTTTCCCTCTATATCCCCTTCCTAAAACAAGTTTCGCAGAAAGAAACCAATGATTCCATTTACCCAATACAGGCACGTAGTCTACTATTCTTCCCGTCTCGTAGGAAGACAGGATCCCTAGTTGGAGCCTATGTTGGAACCACCTTTTACAAGTGGTTGAAATATAATTCTTACAATCAAAAGTTGGTTTTCAGGCTACCTTTTAATCTATGATCTTTACCCTCCGAAAGCCTCAATACCCCGACATGCGAAGTAGCGATGGTCTCTATAGTCCTAAGTCACCATCTCTTAACCATTAAGAAAGTTTATTACTTTTATTACCTCATGCTATCATGCTTCAGGAGTTACAAGTCGCAATGTTTCCAAACTCTGATATGTGAAGTCATGAAATGGTTTTAAAAGTTTACCCAGGTTAGTGTCAGGGGTAAGTCACTTTAAACCCTAGTTAAGCATTGTCGGGGTTTCGMAACTCGGTGATCACTCTCCCAAAAAGATATACCTTCATAGCCCTGAGTCACGAAGTCACGATTTTTATTAACTAAACATGGGTGAGTTAAGAACTTAAGTCAGATCACGATTTTTTAACTAGATCGCGCCATCACGATTTCAGGTATTTTGGACTCCAAGACTAGGAACAAAATTATYCGAGACARCGAACACCGAAAAGAGGTTTCGAGGGTTGAAAGTACAAATTTAAGGGAATTAACCAAATTAATTAATGCCTTAAAGGACCTTTAACGTACGTAGCCTACAAATGAGATTTTTGAATGTTTCCACTTTTTCCTTATTATCACAAATCTTTTAAGCATTTATGACATTGATTTGAATMTTGATGAGTTAATGGAAAATAAGATCTCGTTTCACGCCTAAATATTTCCATTAAATGATTTGACCATTCTGTCAGCGAGGACTCACACAAATTTGAAAGATTAAAGCGAGGGAGTTTCTTGTATTTGTTCAATTTTATTTCTATTTTGCGCGCAGAGTTGTTTTTTCATCGGGATAACTTCTTTCTGTGTTTACAATTCTTACTACAGGAGATCTGAACATAGATTTTTCTATCATGGATCCACGAAAAGAGTCCAAGGTAGCTGCCAAGAGTTCAAATCAGGGCTCAGATGTTGTTTCCGATACTTCACCCTGAAGTATTAATAATGTCAAAACCTGGACATACATCTCTGAAATTCTTCAGTCTGAATCGGTGAATTGTTCAGATGATTCCAGCGATAACGAGAAGGATG
Source organism: Picea mariana (assembly GCA_032191745.1). Lineage (NCBI taxonomy): Eukaryota > Viridiplantae > Streptophyta > Pinopsida > Pinales > Pinaceae > Picea > Picea mariana. The sequence continues at coordinate 41,856 of JASDQU010685507.1, read as the reverse complement.
ATTTGGCCACCAAATACAAAATCGTCATTCAAGAAGAGATGAAAAAAATAGCTGCAAGGCCACGGCTCTTTCCCTATTATGATATGATCAGATGGGTGCTAGACCATGTGAATATTCTGACCAGGACTATCATCAATGAACAAAAGGTGACGGTTGGGACTTTTAGACCGCAACATTTACAGGCAATGTATCAGTTGTCACCCACACCAAACTTCGCATACAATGCCAAGTTTTTGGAAGGTTTCAAGGAGAAGGAATGTGAGCAATATGACAAAACCTTGCCCGAGATGATCAAGGATTGGGTTTCACACCCTGCAAAATTCAGGGTAGATTATAATGGTATTTATTCAATCTCCTCTTTAGAGTTGTCATTTAGGTATATAGCAATGATTGATTGTAGTTTGTATGGGAAGGAGGACACCACACATTTTCTCCTCCCGTGGGTGCCTCTGATTTATACAATCGCTGAAATTTGTTCATTCAACTGGGCCAAATTGTTGTCAAACAGTCTAACCTGTCGAATTACAAAATATCAAGCACATAAGGCAAGTGGGAAAGCAACTTCATTTTTCATGTCCGCCTACATCATGGACGCTATTTGTTTCATGATGCCTTTCCCTCTAATAAGCTGGAGATAGACTCCATATAATGTTGAGCCTATTCATGTCTATCATTCAAAAATTTGGGAGGACAAGGCCAAAGAATTCATATACAATATTTTTAACTAGGTAATGGTACCGATGCACGTCTCCATCTTCAGTAACACACCTCCCAAGATTTCAGATAGCATCACCGCCAAATTGAGTAGTGTGGTTGACTGATATGTAGAAGTGGAATTTTCATACATCAGGGTTTTCGACGCCTCTGTTCCCCCATATGCTCTACCACTATTCGTGTCGGATAAGCTGGTATGCCGTGAAATCACCAGGTAAATCGTTCTCAGTGGCATAAGAAAAGAACTTAAAGGTTTTTTGAAGAAGGTATGGCCGCCCTTCCCCATTCATTTTAATACATATTCTTTATTATATTTTGGTCACGCCAAAGCCAAGGCTACGACCTTGGAGGAATTTAAATTGGTCCACATTGAGTTCAGGAAACATGACCCACATAAGGTCGTGAGTAATCACATGGCGAGTTGTGTCTTGAAAAGATACGAACATGACCACTCGCCTCATGACGACATATTCCAAGGTGTGAGATCCTATGCCGAGGTCCTAAGCCAGATTCAATCCCTATCGCCTGGAGATAAGGCCAATATTCTCAAGTTTCAGGAACATCGGTGGAGTTGTTTTCCCCCAGTTTTATAGGGTAAGAACCCACAGACTACATATATGCAGCAAACGGAAGCCAAGGGTTCAAAAGATTCAGATCCTGATCAAGAGGAAAATCAGGAAAAAATAGAAGAAATCGGGAACCCGGAATAGGAAGCCGAGATCCCCAACCTAGAGGAAGGAAGCCCAGAAGCAATTACACCAGGCAAGTCAGTCCAGAGCCAAGTAGAAGTAATCCCACAAGGGGAAAGTGTCACGCCATTTCCCACATCGAGCAAGCCAAACACGATTGTTATCCCACAGAAACCATCCAAGAAAATCGGTAGTCCCATTGCTTCTATCACTCCCCTACAATTCACAAAGGGGACCCCTGATGTGGGGTGGATTTTTGGCAAGGAACTGACACCCATTACTATAGAAGAGTTTCCTTCAAATGAATTTTTCTTCGATGAGAAGAGAAAGGTTGTTGTGAAGCAAGATATTTACCAAGAAGCGGGCACAATATCCAA